>CM077018.1:71711358-71878858 GCA_039090855.1 Macrothele yani
CAGTTATTTATCAGTTGTGCATGAAATATTAAGCATACTGTAGCTGTAATAAGTGATGAGCTCAACCATGACAAAAATGCTGTGTGAACCTTCTTAAAAATTGTTATAGCTACATTAAAGGCAGAATTTCCAGAAATTGAAAAGTTAGCAGTTTTTCTGATGGAAGTGCAGCTCAATTTAAAAACCAATTCACTCTGTAAAATCTTTATTTGAAGAAGGACTTTGATGTCACTGGAGAGTGACTGGTGGGACACTGAAATGCAAAGTAGAGACAGTGTAATCTAAGGTGGTGATTGTCAATTCTGCAGGATTTTTTCTAATGTGTAAATAAGCATGTTACAGGAGTCAGCCTGTTTATTTCTGTTAATGACAAAAATCAGTCAAAACCGCTACTCGCTAGCAGGTGGGAACGATTATTACCTGTCAACGAGTTGCAGTCGAAACATCACTTTAAAATCTTTGATGATAGTCACCTTTTTTTTGCCCGGACAGCAGCATCCAACTTAGATAATGTAAAAGTAATTTCTTGTGATAATGTGACTGTAGAACATGCAGATACTCATACTGATTATGAAGATGTTTCTTCTTTTAAGCCTGAAGATTTTGTTGGGAACTTTGTACTTGTTTCATTGCCTGTAGGGTCTTCTAACAGTAAAAAGCAGTTGAATAAGATGTACTATGCAACTATATTGCCACTGGATCATGATAATGATTACTTTGAAATATATGCAACCAAGTGGCACCTACTGGATTTGGCTGGAAAAAGATGGTTTTGTGAGAGCTTTTCAGTGATTGTGAAGAAAGTTATACCCCCATCACTCGCAAACAACAGGAGACAATTTAAATTTTAGGGAAGTTGTAAATTATTTTTAAATGAATATCCACACATTCTCATTCATTTTGGTACATACACTGACGGAAAAAAAAATCCCAACACCAAGAAGGGGTTGTGTTAGATAAACGACAGTTGGTAGGCGGTGAGAGTACATCTGTAAGATGACGTCTATGCAAATTTCGCGCTCGGCGCATACGTGTGGCGCTAGTAGCGTCCCTCGGAACATGCAAAGCAGGTTTGCTGTAAATACGCGCTTTAACGTTCGTGAGCGTTAGTTATCGTCGAGATTCGACGTAGTGTGTTGATGTTAGTCAAGAATGCCTTTAAGAAGACGAAGAAGCCATTATCAACAGCTCACGGAGTTTGAACGAGGTCGTGTAATAGGGCTACGAGAAGCTGGATTTTCGTTCTGCAATATAACGACTTGGCAGGAATGTAGCCACTGTGCATGATTGTTGGCAGCGGTGGTCAAGGGAAGGTACTGCCTCAAAAGACCGGGTTCCGGCCGGCCACGTGGCACTACTGAGAGGCAAGACCGCCGTGTACGGCGTATCGTACCGCTTCTGTGGCAGCAATTCGAGCTGCAGTTGCCACCACAGTGACACAACAAACTGTTACAAATCGGTTACTTGAAGGACAGCTCCGAGCCAGACGCCCTGTAGCGTGCATTCCACTTACTCCAAACCACTGCCGTTTGCAACGTCAGTGGTGTCAAGCTAGAGCTCATTGGAGGACGGAGTGGAGATCTGTTGTGTTTTCTGATGAAAGCCGGTTCTGCCTGGGTGCCAGTGATGGCCGTGTGTTGGTTAGAAGGAGGCCAGGTGAGCACCTGCAACCAACCTGTCTGCGGCCGAGACACACTGGACCTACACCTGGAGTTATGGTCTGGGGAGCAATTTCCTATGACAGCAGGAGCACTCTCGTGGTTATCCCACGCCCACTGATGGCACAGTTGTACGTCGGTCTGGTGATTCAACCTGTTGTGCTGCCATTCATGAACAGTATTCCAGGGGGTGTTTTCCAACAGGATAACGCTCGCCCGCATACTGCTGTTGTAACCCAACATGCTCTACAGAGTGTCGACATGTTGCCGTGGCCTGCTAGATCACCAGATCTTTCACCAATCGAGCACGTATGGGACATCATTGGACGACAACTCCAGCGTCACCCCCAACCAGCATTAACCGTCCCTGTATTGACCGACCAAGTGCAACAGGCATGAAACTCCATCCCACAAACTGACATCCAGCACCTGTACGACACAATGCATGAACGTTTGCGTGCTTGCATTCAACATTCTGGCGGTTACACCGGTTATTAATGTACCAGCATTTCACATTTGAAATGGCTCTTCTCGCGCTTACATTAAGCTGTGATCTTGAAACCTTAATCGATTAAATATATGTTACCTATGCAAATGTATTGCCGTCATTTCATTCCTCTACAACTATTTTTTCGTGGTGTTGGGATTTTTTTCCCGTCAGTGTATATTACTGCTCCAACCTGCCATTTCCAACACAAAACATACTTGATGCACCACCACTTGCAAGCTCTGTGTAAACTGCCTTCCCATTTTTTGGACCATGATTCAATTGTGGTGAACTTTTGGCAGAGAAAATGGCAGACGTTGCTTGGGGCAGAAGTCAGCTGCTTTTTCCAAAAACCTGCCACATTGAGGGAGTCCATCTGGACTGCTCCTGCTTCTGTAGAGTGGCACAGGAGTCATAAGAGGAATAAGTCAAAAAGATTTATCCATTTCAAATATTACTACGGCCTGAATTTAATGCGATTTCTTGAGGGTAATCTATTTCTATTAGGACTTAATGGATGTCTCACAACCCTTTACCCCTTAACCATGTCCTCCAATTGCATACAGAGAAGCATCATTGAAGAGTGCCTGTGGTGGGCCTGGTTACCTTTGTCTTGTTAGTCAGGGTTTTGCCTTCTTCTCACCTCTGTCCTGGTCTCTTTGGTAAAAGAGAAGTACTTGCATTCTTTACCTTCTACCAACTGTCAGTTAGAATGACAAATGAGTTGACACTTTTTTCCAGGGGCATAACATTTATTTTACCCTACATGATGCTTGATGTCTTTAGTTTATACTTGGCTCTTCAAATCAGTCTGCAACTGTTTACAAGCATCAAAATCAGAAACAAAAAAAAAGTTAGTTTTTTCCCTGTTGATTGCTTTTTGGAAAAAAACAAACATTAGAAAATACAATCCTTACCATAAAGCAAAAGACTGAAATTTGTGAATATTGCAATGAAAATATTGAAATCTAAAACACAAATGAATATAGATGACTTTTTAAAAAGAAACTAAGGTATGTAAAACAGTTTTGTGTAATGCTATTAATTTTCACTTGATGAAATTTTAGTAATGTAGCATGATTTTTTATTCATTTCTTAATGATTTTATAAAATGTTAATTTTGTCTTTCTACTATGCAAAGTAAATTTCCTCATTTAATGCATACTAGAAGCTTCCGAGATCAAAGTGGACACTCTGAACTACAGTACACACTAGATACACAGCATGTAACTGCATTTTTTGCTAATTAACATGTTTTTAATTTAATGCTAATTATGGTTTATGAGGAATCTTAATTCTAGTAATTAATGACTTCATGGCTTCCTCTAATTACTGTCAATAACAGAAAAACTTAACAGGAATTATAAAGGATAAATTTATATTAAGGTACATTTACCTCACAAATTTTCAATCTATACACTAGATCATCGGCAGGAGTTCCTGTGTCTTACTACTTCCACAGGTCTTGCAGTCACAAGAAGAGTCATTTACCACAAGGGACTTTTTGAGAAACTAAAGAAAATTGGCAATAATTATAAAATTAGGTTAGCTCCAGGTATTAAAATAACAACATTAAAACTTAGCATCCCTAAAACAAAGAGAAGAGAATACTTTTACTTCAGGAAGGAGTCACTTATAAAATAAACTGTTCATGTGGTTTAGCATACATAGGAGAAATGGGACGAAGGTTAACCACCAGAATCGATGAACGCAAAGCAGCAATAAGGAGCATTTCAAATAAAACAGGATTAGATAGGCACATACAACAAACTGGACACAAAATGGACTGAAACTTCTTAAAAGTTATCAAGCATCAATCCCACTCAATTATCTGAAAATTAGAAGAATCCCTTTAAATCTACAAAACACAAGGTAGCAACATCAACAACCATGCTAGATGGCATATCAACCAGGCTTGGTCACCAGACCTGTGGAAATAGTAAGACACAGGAACACCTGATGATGATCTTGGTGTATAGATCAAAAATTTGAGAAGTAATGTACCTTAATTAATTTATCCTCTATAATTCCTGTTAAGTTTTTTCATTGCAAACTAGCTACATACAATATGTACCAGTTTTTAATAGAATATGCTCATTATTTAAACTAAGTTGTACTCAGCATTTAGAAAAAGCACTGCAACCATTTTTTGTGTGTTTATTAGTTTCATACACTTAATCCTGCATTTGTATGAACATGTCCCAACCTCCAAACAATATGTTGTTACTATGAACAACATATTGGACTCAAAATATTAACATGTTAAGATCTGACTGCATGGGCAACATATTGGTTTTCTTTTGTTAAAATATGTTGTTAATATATTGTTTGATCTTTATGTCAATAATCTTTCTTATACAGAGCAAAAACTCTCTTACATCAGTGTCTAACTGTACATTAATTAAGCCATGCAGGTATATGATGTTGCCGATAAAATTTGTACAATTATGAAAACATTTTTCACATCATTAATTAAAAATATAAAAGCTCATTTGTATAAAAATGTGAAAATCTAAAAAAAAAAAAAAAAAAAAAAACCCTGTCCCTTGCTAAAACGTATCATACTGTATTTAAATAAATAATCAGAAAGCATACCTTAAGTGAGAGTTATTGATTCAATTATAATATCATGCCATTCTTTAAACTCAAATTTTATTGAATATTAAAATAAAAGGAAGAAGGTTTTAACACTTCTCTAAATGCATTTTACACAGATTTTTTAAACCTTTAATCAGGGCTAGAAAAATATTCTGAAATATGGTGGCCAGCTAAATTTTTTAATGGCCAAAATCAAAGCATTAGATGAGTGGGGGATGGGGTATATGATGTCAAAGTTGTGTACACTTCTGTCCAAAAAATAATGCTTTACCCTCAGACTTTAGCTTATCTCTCTATGGAGAAAAAAACAAACAGTACTTATAAATTTTTTTTTCTGTGGTTCACAAATTCTTGAATTGCATGTTTTTTAATGATGTTTCACGTGGTGGCCCGGGCAATTTTTTTGGCCGCCCTGGGCGACTGGCGACCACAATTTTCGACCCCTGCCTTTAATTATACCATTGTAAGTCATAATATAAAAAAATCTATTATTACAGCAATGAAGCACAGATTCTTATTTCTTAGGTACTGTAGGCACAGTGTATTATGTCACTTAAAAGTAATTATCAGCTGGAGAAAAATGTATACATACAGTGCCTTACTTAGACGTGTCTTCCATATGAACTGCAATATAAGTAGTAGAACAGTGTTCCCCTTCCATTTTGTTTTTTCATTAGTACAGTGGCACCTATGACAGAAACACCTCTAGTACCATCATAGCATTAAAGTGCAGTATTAATTAGAAATTCCTCTTAAATGGGCACTTCCATGTTAAATCAACCAGTGAAAGGCCATTTTCAACCAGACCCCTTTTGATTTCCTTGAAATTTGGTGTGATATTTAGGCATGTAGACTTATGCATAAATCCCAAATTTTAGCTCTGTCCACTCATGGGGTTTCAAATGACATGACCTTGAAAATTAGAAAATTGTGACCTCTGGACAATCTTTGAGTAGTTGTATCTCATTACCTAATTAGGCTAGGAGGTTAAAATTAGTATCGTCTTATAGCATTTAATATGAGCTTTTAAATGGTGTGCTGACAAAATGAAAGAAAAATTAGCTTGACCTTTTCAAGATCACAGAAATAACCTTTGACCTTGAATATTTTGAAAGACTAATTTTAAAATTTTGAAAAAAATTATATGGCATCATTAGACTGTTGCTTACTGTTATGCCAACTTTCAAGGTGGGACCGCAATGGGATCATTATAAAATATTTAACTGAAGTGAATCGCAATAAAAAATTCTTCAAAAGTAATGAAATTACATTTGCAAGTATTTGACAACTAATTAACAAGCTTAACCTGATATATTAATAAAATGTTAAGTTTGGCCACCATATGATGCAATAAATGTATCTTTAAATACATCTTTCCATTGCAGATCTTGTATCTGTGGAGTTGGGGGGGGGAGAGATTGCTGGGAGTAAAAATGAAAGAGCCATGCTAAGACTAGACCATTAAAATGTGTGTGTGTGTGTGTTGTGGCAACCCCCCCCCCCCGTTAATAGCACAAGATTATAAGTTCTCCCATTTTTCCAAGTTTTTAGTGAAGACATTTG
This sequence comes from Macrothele yani, assembly GCA_039090855.1. Classification (NCBI taxonomy): domain Eukaryota; kingdom Metazoa; phylum Arthropoda; class Arachnida; order Araneae; family Macrothelidae; genus Macrothele; species Macrothele yani. Next base: position 71,717,665 of record CM077018.1, read on the forward strand.
TTTCTCCCCAAAGGTTTTGCTGATTTTTTTTGGCACCAAGTTTTCTGCTGTGTATTTTGCTGCTTTCACAGGATGGCATACTAACACTGCTGTTCCTTCTAAACCAGAAACTCCTTGGGGTATGACCAATAGCAAGTTTAGTTTTTAGTTTGCTTTTGACTTCCATTACCTAATCACAGCTTTGTTTACTTTCATTGGTCAAATACAACAGTCAGCTGCAGCTATCTCACACGTCTGGTTTCATTCTGTAACTTATTACAGGAAGTCTTTAATATGTTATGATTTTTTCTCTTTGTTTAATCTTCTGGCCTCGAAAGGTATTGCACTAAAGAATACTGCATGTAAATAAATAGTTTCTTTTTAAAAAAAAATAGTGCTGGTGTTCTTCTTGGGAAACTGTTGCCAGTGGCGTGCCGTAAACTTTCTAGGCAGGCATGCAAAAAAAAAAAAAAAGACCTACCTCATTTGTAGCGAAATTTCATCCTGCGATCCTTTTTTATGAATTCTTCCGTTACTTCTTCATAAAACGTAGGCTTTGACATCAAAGTCTTCAGGAGAACCTTTTCAATTGTTATTAAAGACAGTCCAGATAATCTGTCTTGTCCCTGTGTACTGCGGGAATATGTTTTTATTCTTTTAAGAGCAGAAAACGATCTCTCTGCGGAAGCCGTGGAATAAGGGATTGTCACAATTAAATGGCACAACTTATTTAGTTCCGTCAAGCCAAACCAAGCTCGGGCAAAGATTTGAACAAACCAAGCTCGTGCAAAGATTTGAACAATTTGCAGACCGTTTTACTGCTTAATTCTGGGGAAGAGTAAAGGACACTTAATTCACTTTTTAACCTTGTGAAATCAAAGCGTGTGGGATACGTTTCTTTGAGTGAATTCAAGCTCTCTTCGGGAAACTTAAGCTGTAAGATCTTAGACTTTTCTGGATTAATGAGCTCCACGAACTTTATTTTATCGAATGATGAAAATCTGCTTTTCATCTGTTCGCTAATAGTGTCAATTATTTCTGCGAGTAAACGTTTCCAGGGATCCGCAGATGTCTTTTTGAAAGAAGTTAATCTAATCTTTTTCAACGGAGGATGAGAGAAAGTGGGGCACAGGGATTCACATTCTTCTAGATATTTTTTATAGGAAGCCCGCTTTTTGAGATATATTCACTGTGCTCTTGATATACTGCACACAGAATCCAATATCAATATTTCTTGACTGCAATATTTCAAACAAAATTTCTGTTAAGCTGAAAGCATCATGAAATACACAAGGGATGAAGATGAACTCTGGATCTTTTAGCTTGTGCAAGTACTCTTCAGCAGATAAATATGTTTCCCCATCAAATTTTTCAGGGCTTTCAAGAATTGTTTCAAAATATTTAATGAGAGAATGATATTGCTGCCTTACTGTGAACACGATTCTTGACTTGAAGTTCCACCTTACTGTAGATCCTGTGGGTAATCTGCGATTAACAATATTTCGCAAAAGTTCGCTTCGAGATGAAGATCTGGAAGAAAAGGATGATAGACCATCAAGTGTCAGGAAAAAAGGCAACATTCCTTTATATTTTGAGCGGAGAATGATAACACGAGGTTCATATTATGCGCATAGCAGTGAACGAACATTGCATCTGAAAACAGCTGCCGTACTCTGGTTTGCAATCCTGTTAATTCCCCTGCCATAACAGCTGCCTGGTCGTAAGTTTGAGCTACTAATTTAGCACCACATTTGTGAGTCTCGACAAAGGATTTCACGTGAAAGAACAGTTCTTCCGCAGTTTTTCCACTGCTTCCATTGGAAAAGCCAAGAAATCGTTCGACCACTTCGGCATCTTCGGTTGTATATCTCAGTACTGTAGATAATTGAGATTTCTTAGAAATGTCAAAAGTTTCATCCATCATGATAGCTGTAAAGTAAGAATTGTCAATTTCTTTGTAGATGTGGGTTAGCATTCTTTGCTGAACAGCATCGATTAAGTTGTTTTGAATTCTGTTGGATTGGCCTGAAAATACCGTAGAGGAATCCAGGTGCTGCTTCAGTAAGGGATCAAATTCACTAATCAGATTCAAAGTTTCTACATAATTGCCTCGATTTAATGATGTTTCCAATTTGTCATGTCCACGAAAAGCCAGTTCTTGAATAGCTAAATGACACACGACACGAATAAGCTTTTGCAAAACATTACGATTTTGTTGCACCTTTTTATTATGTTTTGTGACAGACATATTCTTCTGTTGATCCAATAAGCAATCGATTCTCACGGAGCCAAATGTCTTCAATTTTGTGCAAGCCTGCAAGTGCTGCTCAGAACCTTCGTGGCGTTTCATGGCATTATGCAAATTATTTAAGTCCGCATAACCAGTTTTGTTCCAAACGATTTTCTCATGGCAAAATAACAAACAAGGCCAACAGTACAGCTTTTGGTGTTTTGAACTACCACAAATCCATTCTATTTCGTAAATGGAAGCGTTGAAATGTCGTTTGTATGTTTTATCTCCTTTCTTAAACGATGATGTTAAGCGACTCAATTTTGGTGTTGGCCTTCCGTTGCTAACACACTCCGATTTTTCCCCAAAACTCGGGGAATCGAAAGACTTATTCATTAATTTTGCAACATTATCCTCCACTTCATTTGCCATTGCTTTCCCTTTGTTTACGTAAACCAACGAATATGGAAAAAACAGCCTGAGAATGTTACAAACATTATTACACTAAACACCTCTCGAAGCGATACACACAGTGAACAGCGAGTTACAGGCAAAAGAAATAATGCTTCTCATTGGTGGATGCAACAGCGGCATTCGCATTTTGACTAGTCGTATGACCGTTTTCCCACAGCAGTCGACATTACGCCGAAGCCTCTACTGAAGTGGGAATTTGCAAGGTGAACAATGCGAAACCACCTTGAAAGCCGGTTTCCTTAACGAAAGAGCTGGCTGCCATTCGCGGTGTGAGGTCACAGGCAGATGCAACTCCGATTTTGCATTTGACTGTACTGTTCCGAACTTCCGAATGAAAAAAAACAAAAAACATTTTGTTTTTGAATTAAACTCTTTCAAAACCATTGGCATATAGTTTACATTTTCACACACAATTTTTTTTCGTATAATTATTAGGGCATGTAATGCATGCGTTGCATACAACGACCGCACGCCACTGACTGTTGCTGACTCCCCCCTTTAACTGTTAAAATGTCACAGATTTAAGACGCTTTGTTATAACTCGTTTTAAGAAAAGGGACCCTAATGGGAAAAAGAATATGCATCCTGTTCCTCAAAGTGGATCATTAAACTTCCTATTCATAAAAAAAAATCTGTGACAAGTTACAAAAAAAAACAAAAACAACCTTTTAAAGACTAAATACACCTGTGAACTTTGAACTGATGTCAATTCAATCAGTTCAAAATTCACGGGCAATGAAAGCTCATACTTAACCTATCATAAGCCAGAGTGTGGTAGTGAAGGTAAAAATAAGTAAGGAAACCTCTGAACCTGCAATACAAATTTTGAATGTATCTTTACTCTTAATTGGCTAAACTCCTGTAAAAAAGAAAAGACTGCATGAACAAAAACATCCTTATGCAAATTTGAGAAAAATTACATGGTTTTTACAGAAGAAAGTTATGTTAATATTTTTCTTGATGCTGAACTCCCAACATCTGACCTGAAAACAGAAATTATTGCTCATCTTAAAGAAATGTTAAAAGATACAGAGTAAAGAGTTTAAAAGTTGCAAGTTCTTACTGTACTACCAAAAAGTTGGAGTTTTCAAAACTTGCAGGATGAATTCAGTATTTCAAATTATATGGCAAGAAAGATAAAACCATTTCCAAAAAGTGAGAGTTGAGAGGAAATAGGAATTTTATCAACTCCAAACCTAAAAGCTGGGAAAGATATTAAAACAGAAGACAGCTGATCTGGGGCAAGATTTTGATTGCCATGATTTAATTGGCAGGCCAGTGCCTGGGAAAAAAGATTGTTGCAGTAACAGTACTGGCTAAAAAAACAACAACAGATAACAGATTTATAAAAAAAAGAGGGGTAGGGGGGGGTTCTTGTTAAACAATCTGAAAGATATTCACAAACAGTTTAAGACTGCATCACCATCATCATCATCATCGTCAACCATTATTACTCCACTGCTGGACGAAGGTCTCCCCAAGTTTCCTCCACAACTGTCTGTCTTGTGCCAGTCTCCTCCATGTCACTCCTGCATACTTTCGAATTTCATCCACCCATCTCCCATGTGGTCTTCTTCTGGGTCTTTTCCTATCCCTTGGAATCCAATCAAAAATTTCGGCTGTCCATCGATGATCTGTCCTTCTGGCAGTATGTCCAGCCCATTGCCATTTCAGGGATTTAACTCTGATCATGATGTCTTCCACTCTTGTCATTTTTCGGATCCACGAGTTCCTCTTCTTATCTCTCCTGGTTACACCAAGCATGCACCTCTCCATGCTACTTTGGGTTGTCTGCAGCCTTTGTATGTCTCTTTTAGTTAAGGTCCACGTCTCTGCACCATATGTAAGCACTGGAAGGATGCATTGATCAAACACTTTTCTTTTAAGACATAATGGCATACTGCTCTTGAAAATTATGCTGTTTCTTCCAAAAGCTCTCCAGGCAAGTTTTGTACGCCGATTAATTTCTTCATCAATGTGACCCTCACTTGATATCTGCTGTCCAAGATAAACGTATGTGCCTGTTATCTCCAGCTTTTCTCCATCAATCGATAAATCTTCATTTCTTGTAAAAGCATTGAACATCACTTTTGTCTTCTGAAAGTTCATTTTTAATCCCACTTCTTTACTCTTGTCAGCAAGTTCCTGGATCATACTCTGCAGCTCTGATGGAGTAGTTGCAAAAATGACTACGTCATCAGCAAAACGAAGGTGGGTTAGATAATCTCCATTAATCTTTATCCCCTTGTTTTCCCAGCTCAGTGACTGAAAGACACCCTCCAATGTGGCATTAAAGAGCTTTGGAGATATGGTGTCACCTTATCTCACTCCCTTTCCAATTTTTATGTGTGTTGTATTTTCAAACAGCCGAATCTGTGCACTTGCATTTTCATAGATGCTATTAATAATATTAATGTATGCATCTTCAATACCGCAGGATTTCAGAGCCATTGTAACTGCTGATGGTTTCACCGAATCAAAGGCTTTTTCATAATCGATAAAAGCCATGCACAATGGAAGTTCATATTCCCTCGCTCTTTCAATTAGTTCTCTCAGTACGTGGATATGATCTATTGTGCTGTAGCCACTGCTGAATCCAGCTTGTTCTCTCGGTTGAGCCATGTCCAGTGTTACCTTCAAGCGGTGTGAAAGAACTTTAGTGAAGATTTTATAAACCACTGATAGTAGACTGATAGGTCTGTAGTTCCCGAGATCCTCAGTGTCACCTTTTTTATGTAGCAGGATCATTGTAGCGGTGTTCCAATCCTCAGGAATCTTCCCTTCATTAAGGCATCGAGTGAAAATTTGGGCTAGTACTGTTTCAATTTCTCCACCTGCTTCTTGTATGATGTCTAGAGTAATTCCATCTTCTCCTGGAGCTTTTCCCCACTTCATGCTCTTGATTGCATGTGCAACTTCTGCTGGGAGGACTGGAGGAACTCTAGTACTGGTACCTTTCATAATGTCTGGAGTACATGTATCATCCCTTTCATATAATTTGGAGTAGAAATCTTTCACTCTTGTCAAAATTTTGCCTCTATTTCTTGTTACAGAACCATCTTCTTTTCTCAGTGCCATAATCTGTGTTTTTCCCTTACTGAGATGTCCCTTTGCTATCTTTAGGCTTTGGTTGTTTTCAATTGCTTTCCTCACTAGTTCACAGTTGAATTTTCTTACGTCTTCAGTGATACTTTTTCTTACTGTCTTGCATAGCTCTATATATTCCACTTTGGAAGTCACATCTTCTTTAGTTGTCCTCATCTCTCTTCTTTTTTGCATCAACATTTTGGTTTTTCCTGATAATTTATTCACATGCAACTTGTTCTTAGACCCAGCTAATTTTGTTGCTGTTTCCATAAGAGCTTTGGTTACTTTTCTGTTAACTTCAGAAATGTCCACTTCTTCTGATGTTAGGCCTTCTAAAGCAGAGAATCTGTTCTTCAGTTCCAACTTGAAGGTATTTTGGTGTTTTTTAAGATTGGTTATGTCAATTGATTTTGTTTGTCTTATGAGCTTGCCACGTTCGAGTTTAGTGTTGAGGTGCATCTTACATCTCACCAATCTATGGTCACTACCTGTGTTGAACTTGTTTAGCACACTGCAGTCTTCTATGACGAATTTTTTGTTACACATAATAAAATCAATTTCACTTGTCGTCCCATTTGGATGTCTGCATGTCCATTTCCTGTGTGGCTTTTTCTTGAAAAAGGAAGATAAAAAAACCCTTCTGCCTCTGCAAACTCTATGAGAGTATTTCCATGCTGGTTTCTGTTGCCGTGACCGAATTTACCTACTGAAGTTTCATTCTGTTGCCGTTGCCCTATTTTTGCATTGAAATCTCCCATAATTATCTTCAAGTGCTGCTTACCTTTACTATTTAGATGACTAATTTCCTCATAAAATTCTTCGATTTCTTCTTCAGGATGACTTGTGGTGGGTGCATAAGTTTGAATAATCTGAGCCTGGTATCTTTTCGAGAGTTTGATAACGTTTTGTGCAGCTCTGTCAGAGGAACTTTCAACTTCTACAACTTTATCCTTCAGTTTCTTGTTTATTATAAATCCAACACCACTAGTTCAGCCAGTATCTGTCCCACGATAGTAGAAGAGATGTCCACTTTTCAGTTCAATGAGATCTGTATTTCTCCTTACCTCACTTAGCCCGGCGATGTCCCACTTGATCCTTTGTAGTTCCTCTTTCAATTCAAGAAGCCTTGAATCAGAAGATAGGGAGCGTCCATTATACGTAGCCAAGGTCAGCATCAGATGGCAGCCTAGTCCGGTCCTCCGTGGATTCTTAGCACCCACTGCCTTCATGTCGCACTGGTTGCTGCCTTGGCCAGGTACATTCCAGCTGCCGGAGACCGATGGCCAAGATTTAAGTTGTGGAATCATTTTGGAGGGGTTTGGCCATAACTCACCACGCTGGCCAAGCGGGTTGGTGAGAGTGGGATAGCATTTCCTTCAATCCCGATGGTATAGTTATACCACTGTTGGCGGTCATCAGAGCCCCTTTAGTGGGAACAGGATGCATCACGAGAAGGCGGGGTTGACATTTGTCAAGGAGAGGCTGTGATGTTACGCCTCACCTGACCTTACATCCCTGCATACCCAGACTAAGACTGCATACCCAGAGCTAAAAACTGGCTTTTCAAAGTTTGCAGAACTGCATCCTAAAAAAAGAAAAATGTATCATTGTTGGAGCAAGTGGTACATGTAGTATATATATGTGCATCACAATTCATCAAAACTTTAAAGTCATGTTCTTAGGTTGTCATATGGCAAAATTAACTGTAGACTGAAGATAAACTCCCCATTAATACGAAGTCCGATAAAAAGTTCCGAGACTCAGCCGATATACAACAAAGTACTTACGTTACTTAAGTCTGGCTATGATCTCCCTCAAAGTAGTCTCCTTGGGCAGCGATACACTGCTGCCAGCGTTTTTGCCATTATTGGAACGTTCCCTGGAAGTCCTGTTCACGAATCGTGTCAAGCACCGTCTGCGATTCGCACTGGATCTTGGCCACAGTTTCAAAACGGCAACCCTTGAGCTTCAGCTTCATCTTCAGGAACAGAAAGAAGTTGCAAGGGGCCAAATCCAGCAAGTAAGGTGGGTGAGGAAGGGTAGTCAGGCTGTTGCTGCTGCAAAACTGACATGTTGCTAACGCTCTGCGAGCTGCTGCATTGTCGTGATGGAGCAGGAAATCGCCCCTGGGCCACATTGTAGGTCATTTGCGGCGAATGTACTCCTTAAGACGCTGCAGAACATCGCAGTAAAAAAGGGCGGTGACGGTCTGGCCTTGGGGAAACAAATTCACGGTGCACAACCCCACAAATGTCGAAGAACACGATGAGCATGCTTTTGGTTGCGCTCCGGACCTGTCAGGTCTCTTCGGTTGGGGAGAAGCCGGGCTCTTCCACTGCAATGACTGTTGTTTGGTCTCCAGGTCGTAACCGTAGACTCAAGTCTTGTCCCCAGTGATGACCCACAACAGGAACGATAGTTCATTCACCACCTGCTGATGAAGATCTTGACAGAGTTTGACATGGAGTGCCTTCTGTTCGGGATTCAGAATCTTTGGCACAAACTTTGCGGCAATGCAGTGCATGTTCAAAACCGATGTCAGAATTTCTTGCACCGTTCCGTGTGACACATTGACGATGGTAGCAATGCCTTGAATGGTTCTCCATTGATCCTCATGCACCAGTTCCCTAATTTTGTCCACATTTTTCAGAGTTTTGCTTGTGGACGGTCACCCTGACCTCTTGTCGTCTTCCAGCGCATTTCTGCCGCTCTTGAAGCACGAGTGCCACTCAAAACACCTCACATGACTCATTGCTTCATTGCCATAAGCCTGCCGCAATGTTTCAGGCGTCTCCGTTCCCGATTTGTAGAGTTTGACGCAGAATTTGATGTTCGCTCGCTGCTCTAGTTTGCGGTCCATACCGAAATTGCAGCTGTGTTCTGTGCGTGGTCACCAAATATCGTGTAGCACAGCTCCCGATGTTCACAGAATGATGCCACTCCGCACAATGACTCATGAAGGTCACTGCCCTTGACCGCTGCTCACGCATCTGCGTACTGCCATCTGTTGGCGCACTACACACCTAATCTCGGAACTTTTTGATCGCACTAGTAGCTATAAAAACTGCATTGCAAGAGTTATGCAATCCTTTACTTCCTGCATGGTACTTCAGTAAATGTCAATATTACCTGAGGTAAGATTTACTAAAAAGTTTCGTTATTGATCTTGTGGAAAATAATAACATTGATTCTGCAATATTTAAGCAGTGAGTATCTATTAACCAAACATCTTGAAACTATGACAAAATCAGCAGAAGAATTTGTTAATTTTTTTCTTTTTCTTTTAAGACTAAAGGCATTGCTATGTTATTATTTCTTTCTTATATCATTTTAGTTCAACAATTATAGCTATTAAATGTTTACTGCTTAGCATATGATAGAGATACCTTCTGACTGATGAATCCTCCCAATTTAAATCGACTATTTAACCCTGAAACACTTTCACCTTTCATTACGTCATTTTGAGGTCATTTTTGGGTGAGGGTATATCTCATTTTAATATTTTATAAATAATGATCCCATTGCGGTCCCAACTTGAAAGTTGGCATACTAGAAAACAAAAGTCTAACAATGCCATATAATTTTTTTCAAAATTTTAAAATTGCAGAACTTTTTTTAAATATTTAAGGTCAAAGGTTATATTATTTCTGTGGCCTTGTTCAAGTCAACCTAATTTTTTTTTTATTTTTCAGCACATTATTTAAAAGCTCATATTAAATGCTCTAAAACAATACTAATTTCAACCTTCTAGCCTAATTAGGTAATGAGATACAAGTGCTCAAACAAAGATTGTCCGGATGTCACGATTTTCTAATTTTCAAGGTCATCAAACAGAAGTCATTGCTCTTTCCACGTTTATGTAATGTGAAACCCTGTGGTGGATAAACCTAAAATTTGGGAATTTTGCATGTTTACATGCCTAACAATCTTATCAAATTAATTGCAAGGAAATAAAAAGGGGTCAGGTTGTGAGCCTTGTTGATTTGACACACTTCTTTTCTGAAACTGAAAATCATTAAGTATAGAAGAAACAGGTTTTCCATGCAACCTGGAAAACAGGGAAAACCTGGAATTCTCAGAGAATTTGAAAATGGTTACAAAAATAAGGGAAAACTATGGAAAAATGCACTCTCCCTCCTGTTTTTGTAAAAATTAATAATTTTTTTGTATCAGGGAATTTCTTTATTACTTTTGATTTTTTAAATTTCATACTTGTTTGCAATTACTCTCTGCTTAAAAGTGAATAGTTCTTACTTTCAATACATTGCATTGTTTCTTAATTCCCTGTAAATGTTCAAAATTGAATTTTAAAAATTGCCTGTTATTATATAACTTTTTATTTGGTTTCTACAGACAGTTTGCTTCTTTCTAAGAATAATTAGGTACAATGGATTGATATGCACTTCTGCTTGCAGAAACACCTCACAAGAGAACCAACCAAACAGAGGATCAAAACCCTTTGTTGGTTGGTTTCCCTGCAGCATGTTTCTCTGAACAGGAGTCCATTCAATCATTAAGCTTAGCTGTGAAAACTGAAACTAGTCAACTGACAGATTTTTTCATACAAATTTTTACCTGAGTTCTCTATATGCCCTGTCTTTTCATGCCTGGACAAAGAAAATTCCCTGATTGTTCTCTTACATTATTACACTTTGTATTTCTTTGGTTTGGATATCCAGCCAGTGAGAAAAATCTCAATTTTTAAATGCCCACCATACTCATTTTAATTTGTTTATAGTTTGAGGACTAAAACAGTTCATTTCTATAATATAGTGGAAGAATTTGTAAGGTGTGTAAGTTGATGAAACTATCTAGGGAGACCTCGGAAGTCATTGCTCTTAAATGCCAGTGTTGTGGCTATAATGAAAATATTTCTTGTTTCTGTGCATTCCCATTGATTAATTTTTTTGTTTTCTTATTTAGAATTGAGCCGCACTCGTGGTGGCCGTTTAGCTCGAAGAGCTAGGTCCTTCAAAGAAGATTTTTTAGGAAGACTTAATCAAATGCGAAGCCCTTCAGGAACTCGTGCTGGATCACCTTGTAAAGGTTTGAAAAACAAAGGCAAAGGTGCTGTTAACGATACTTTTCAGGATCAGACTGAGTCTAGCAGATCTGTAAAAGTAAGGAAATCTTTTTTTTGTTACCTCTTTGTGAATTTTCTCTTGTTATTTGAATTCAGTCAGGTGACCATTTTAGATTTTTTCAAAAAAATTACAGTAGTTACAACTACTGGAGACATAAAATATCCTGAATTTTTTTTCTCTTGCTACATTATTAATAAGGAAAAATAAATAAATTTTCATCTGTAAATCAAACTCATCTTTGTTATGTGGCTTCATAGATTACTACATTCAAACTAGTTAACTTTTTAATGGGATTTACCTAGGTAAAGTCTCAAATTTCAGCAAATTTTCGGAGAGAACTCCTCTCCTTCGTCAGGCAGTCATTTGTTTAATCTCCGTCACTTTCTTCAGTTACGGTTAACCTTGATGGTTATGGTGATTCTGCAAGATATCTTGCCAGATGTTAGGCAGCAAAAATCCCTTACAGTAATTAATGGTGAAGTTCTGGTATTTTCCAATTTCAAGTCCCTCTTTCAGTTTACACTTCAGGAAGTTGGATTGATGTCCAATGACAGTTAAAAGAGTCCCAGTCCATGCAGTGTCATGTTTCTGTAACGTGCCTGTCTAATCCTGTCTTGTTTGAACAATTTTTTATTGCAGCTTTGTGCTCCGTGATGCGAGTTTCCAACCTACAACCTGTTTCACCTATGTAGTATTTTCCACAGCTGCAAGTTACTTTATAAATTATTCCTTGGAATTTTAACAAGTTTTCTTCTTTTTGAATCAAGCTAGGGCAAATTTTTTTAAGTTTGTTGTCTAAACTTGGAGCTAAACTTATATCATATTTACTGTAATTCTCTTTAAAGATTCAAACAAACCCTTTTGATACGTAATTTTTCTTGTGAACTTAAACTCCTGCTTTGCTTGGATTTTTTTTTTTAATCTCGTGTGAGTAACTTATCTTTCCTTTTTTGGGTAGTTGTTTTCTGTTAGCATTACTTTCAGGTCATCCATGTGGGCTTTTTTCATATCTTCTGAGGAGACTAAATTATTTATTTTTTCTAAAAATTGGTTTGCAACATTTCTCTTCATTGAGTAAGGATGAGTGGAGTTAAAATCCAGAATTTTATTTGTATCCAAAGGTTTTTTTTTGTACATTTTTGTAAAGAACTTATCTTCCTGGACATAGTCAAATCCAAGAAGTTTAATTTTCCTTCAGTTTGAACCTCTAAAGTGAACTTAAGGAAATCATCTAATTTATTAAAGCACCATAGAATTTTTTCTGGAATATCTTTATCCTTGCTATCTACAATGAATAAGATATCATCCATATATCTGTGATAAAGGCAAAAGTACGAGGGCTGAACCAGTACCTTTTCTTCCCGCTTTCCCACATAGTAATTTGTCAAAAGTGGGGAGAGCAGGGAGCCCATTGCCAGGCCAGACTATTGGAGGAAAAATCTTTTCTCAAATTGAAAAAAGTTGTTTTTTAAGGAGAAAATCAGCATTTCAAAACTTTTTTCAATTTGAGAAAAGATTTTTCCTCCAATAGTCTGGCCTGGCAATGGGCTTCCTGCTCTCCCCACTTTTGACAAATTACTATGTGGGAAAGCGGGAAGAAAAGGTACTGGTTCAGCCCTCATACTTTTGCCTTTATCACAGATATATGGATGATATCTTATTCATTGTAGATAGCAAGGATAAAGATCTTCCAGAAAAAATTATATGGTGCTTTAATGAATTAGATGATTTCCTTAAGTTCACTTTAGAGGTTCAAACTGAAGGAAAATTAAACTTCTTGGATTTGACTATTTATGTCCAGGAAGATAAGTTCCTTACAAAAATGTACAAAAAAACCTTTGGTACAAATAAAATTCTGGATTTCAACTCCTCTTATCCTTACTCAATGAAGAGAAATGTTGCAAACCAATTTTTAGAAAAATAAATAATTTAGTCTCCTCAAAAGATATGAAAAAAGCCCCCACATGGATGACCTGAAAGTAATGCTAACAGAAAATAACTACCCAAAAAAGGAAATAGATAAATTACTCACATGACAAACTCCTGCTTGCTTGGATTTTTTGTTTAAGTTCACAAGAAAAATTGTGTATCAAAAGGGGTTTGTTTGAATCTTTAAAGAGAATTAGCAGTAAATATGATATAAGATTAGCTCCAAGTTTAGACAAGAAGCTTAAATTTGTTTGCTCTAGCTTGATTTAAAAAGAAGAAAACTTGTTAAAATTGCAAGGAGTAATTTATAAAGTAACTTGCAGCTGTGGAAAATACTACATAGGTGAAACAGGTCGTAGGCTGGAAACTTGCAATGTGCAGCACAAAGCAGCAATAAAAAATTGCTCAAACAAGACAGGATTAAGACAGGCACATTAGAGAAACAGGACATCACATGGACTGGGACTCTTTAACTGTCATTGGACATCAATCCAACTTCCTGAAGCATAAATTGAAAGAGAGACTTGAAATAGGAAAATACCAGATCATTAATGACTGTAAGGGATTTTTGCTGCCTAACATCTGGCAAGATATCTTGCAGAATCACTGTTACCATCAAGGTTAACCGTAACCGAAGAAAGTGACGGAGATTAACCAAATGACTGCCTGACGAAGGAGAGGAGTTCTCTCCGAAAATTTGCAGAAATTTGAGACTTTACCTAGATAAATCCCATAAAAAAAGTTAAGTAGTTTAAATTTTCATCCTAAAAATTTCCTTTTTTTGCAATTTGGGAATTTTTTTCTTACACTAAGTAATTATTTTTCAGGTAAGCAAAAATAGCAATCTGAAGTCCCTCTATGGTAGTTTTACATCAAATTTTATTTTAAACCCAAGATGCGTGTAGTCCACAAAATTTAATTTTAAGTTATGCAGAAGTTCAAGAATGCCGAATTTTTGAATGACAGGGTCATTACCCAATTTTTTTTAGTTAAGAGTCAAATCATCCAATTCCAATTTTTTTGCAAAATGTCACCCACCAACCGAGATTTGAATGAAACTCAGCTGGTAGGTATACCAGATAAAGTTATGGAAAAATCCTAAGTTTTAGTGTTTTTTCACCCCATAGTTTTTAATATACAGTGTTCCAAAATTTAGCTAAGCTCTCGCTTCGGCAGCAGTGCAGCAACATGCCACTTTTTACACTTGCTGTAACTACTACTCTAGTGAATTTAGGAAGACAAAAAAGGAGGAGTTCATGGAAAAGGATTCACAGATCTCAAAACCATTTCAATTTTACTAGAAATGCTAGATAAATAACACCACCTAGTGGTGAAGTCAAGAAGTACCATACAATTTATCTATTTTATATCAAGCTCTGTAGAGTATTGCTCTAGCATGATGGAACTGATTTTTCTTGTATACTGATCCTTGACACATCCTGTAACTTATTCAGGAAAAACAATGGTGGGTATCAGCATACTTTCACAAATAAGTAAAATTATTTGAAATGCATTTGGGGGTTTCCTCCAACACTTCAGCCATTTTTTAAAATTATTGTTTTTAAAATTCGGATCCACCCAGTTGGATGTTCAGGAAAGTTAGCATGTATTTTTACCTAACAATCCTAAGTCTCAGCTTTTGACCCCAGTAATGTCCAAGATACAACACTCAAGAGTTAGGCCTAACAACTGTTTCATCAGCAAATTCACCCATTTCAAGTTTCCATGTGTGTGAGACATGGCATCAATTGAATAAATGTGTTGAATATGTTGACATTTTCTGCTCTGAACATTAAAATCAGTCACTTTACAAATGATTAAAAAATAACAGAACTAGAAATTAATATTTATATATACATAAAAGTAACAATTATTACCATTAATATTAGTGGGATTTGCTTTGTAAGCAAAATAGTCTTTCTGCAGTGAATTTCTGTGCAGTAAGGGCCACTTGACTGAACTATTAATAATTTCATATCTACTTCAGAAAAGTAATGTTCTCCCCATACTCATCACTGGGGGTTGCACTGTACACAGTACATGCTGAAGAGGCACATTGCAAAAATCACCTGAGTTGGCCAGTAAAATGATATACCAGGACCATGTGGATGCATAAATTTAATTTTTGCATCCCCTTCTTTTCAGTGCTGGTAACCATACCAAAAAAACAGTTATTCTCATAGGTGCATGCTACATAACACTGTGTGTACACCTGTGGCAAATCTTTGGAATCATTGCCACCTCTTAAGTCAAATATCATACTGAATTTTTCATCTGCACTTATCATTTTCAATGCTATTGTGTTTGATGAAAGTGGACAAAAGTGGTGGAAGCTTCTGGTACCTGGTACAACTTTTGTTTTCAAAAAACGTTCCTGTAGATTATTTCACAGAGTTTCAACTTCAGATTTCGATATGAAGGAAACTCTTATGTTTTTTATGTATTCTACACAAAAATTATAAACATTTACTGCTTTTGTGATTTGATTTGCTAAAGGCCGTTTTGCAGGCTTGCTCTTCTTGCAATTTGTTTCACTGTACCATTTATGCCATCAAAAGGTGACTTGCCTTGGCTAGTTACAAAAAAACAATCATGATGCAGATGTAGCCAGGGGCGAATTTACAGGGAAGCCCACGAAGCCCAGGCGCAGGGCAAATAAATAAAATAAATAAAAGTTATATGACCGCAGAGATTGGTGTGTTTTTTGGTAGATTTACTTAGAATGTAATAAGCATTTTGTTGTTCAATTTGGTATTTCATGTAACGGGCCATCTTATGCTTAAATTTTTTTTTTTTCCCGATTCAGTACAGTTTAAGAGGCAGGCACAAAATTGTTACAGTGTGAGTATAATGGCATGGGGGAACTGCTTTTATGAGGCATGCTAATTGGTTTCACCATTGTCCAGGCTTTTTTGGGAAGTCGAAGGGATAATAGACAAGTGACGACGACTGATAGCTTCAAAAGAAACTGTCCGTGGGATGGAATATGATGTGCGGATGCGAAAGGAGATCCCATGACGCCTTGAAGTATAAATGACAATGAAAGCAGAGCCATAAACTAACCATTTGGAACATGTTAGGTGCTAGCAGGGCGGGCTGGTCTGAGCCAACAATTAAGTGATGAAAGTTCCGAATTTTCTCCCTAAAGAAAGGCTTTCCTTGCAACATGTAGCTTCAGCGATTTTTTCCCCAAAAAACTCTCTGGCTGAAGGAAATTACTGTCCAGCATCTGCGTAAAACGGAGCTTTCATGCCCCCATGACCACCTTGAAGTATCCCTGTCTTGTGGACAAGGATCTCTATCACAACAAAATGTGTAGGTAGTGGTCGCCAAGGCGTTTTTTTTTTTTTAATCGCAAGGGGATTTAGTCATGGACTGACCCCAGTCCATCTTACATCTTTGGTATATTGCCTCCCAGCTATGTAAAATCAGCGCCGTTGACGGAGGAATACTGAAGTACGACACTGGTAACTTTTTCTTTTCTGGCTATCTCTTTTGTTCGCTGTGCCTTATGAGTTGTTTTATTTGTTTACAAGGAGTTTTCCATGATTTCCACCACAACATTTTAATTTCATATAGTTTGTTTCATTTATCTTTTTACATAGAAATATCTTTGTTCACAGCAGTGCATTGCCTGCTTGTTTAAACCCTGGAAGGGTTTTACCATTACTAGATTTTTTTTTTTTATTTAACAAAGTTTGGAATTTATCTTCTCGTATTGTGCACGAAAGTGAAAACTAGACGGTAACAATGAAGCGACACTATGAGTCTGGCAGTCAAAAACGTAAAAAAAGTAAGATAAGACAAGAAAATTAAGTTAAGCAAAGAAACAGTTTGTTATCGTATGTGAAAAAAAAAAAACTGAAGGCGAATCCAGTAGTGAACATTCATCGAAAACTACAAGAGATGAACTACCAATTGAAAAAGTGGACTCTTTAGTAGCAGAAGTATGTACTCCATCGGAAAGGATGAACGAGGAAACCTCTGAATTATCAGAGAATTTAGAGATTTTTGAGGCTGCTAACACCGGTTGCAGTATCTGAACAAGTGAACTCTGAAATGCCAATGGTACTGCCTACTAATAGCAATTTTGTTGAAATGAGGGATGGTGCCTATCCTGAAGATATTGCATTATGGCCAAAATTGATTTAATCTGATATGATCAAATATTTTTTACTGAATAAACCGAAAAACATAGAAAACATGGAAAATTTTAAAAAGAGTATGAGGAAGGAGGATGGATTAAACTCAGAGGTTTCAGTGAGTCTCATTTTCTGAGAGTGAAGAAAAATGGAACAAAAGAAATGAGAAATTGGTTGATTTTTTCGGAAACAACCAAGACAATTTACTGTTATATTTGTAAATTATTTCCTGACCATAGTAAAGAAAAACAGGCATTTGTGGACGGCTATTCAAACTGGAGAAACGTTGCTAGAGATATTGCCGACCATGAAATTTCCAAATCTCATGTCTATGCTATGTGCATCTTTGTAAAAAGGTGTAAAGTACGTGGAGGAATTGATTCTGCATTAACTAGCCAGTATGAAGAGGACTGCTCTTACTGGAGAAAAGTATTGAAACAAGTTGCTGCCACAGTCAAACTGCTATGTTCTTTGGGATTACCTTTAAGAGGACATGACGAATCAACAGCGTCCAATCGAAAAGGTAGTTTTTTAACCTGTCTTGAGTATCTCACTGAATTTGATAGTTTCCTAAAAGAACATTTGAGAAACTTTTAGTATTGTGGCTCAGGGAAAACTAACTATTTAACGCACCAAGTCTATGATGAATTCATCACTTTAATGGCGGAGCAAGTCAGTAACCAGTTCTGTGACAAAGTAAAGAATGCCAAGTACTATTCCATAATAGCTGATTCAACACCAGATGTAAGACAATATAGATCAATTAACGTTATTTTTGAGATGTGTGACCGACAGCGGTGAAGTTGTAGAACAATTGATTTTTTTCGTCCCACTGAAATTGCACGCTTCTGAATGTCTGGAGACAACTGTTTTGAAAATCATTTCAGATTTAGGATTGGACATAAAAAATTGCTGCGGGCAGAGCTTTGATAATGCAGCTAATATGGCTGGAAAATATTCAGGTCTGCAGGCGAGACTGAACAATGCAAGCCCCTCTGGTTTATTCGTGCCGTGTTCTAGCGATTCATTAAATTTGATTTGCAACGCTGCAGCTGAATCATGCAAAGGAGTGACATATTTCTTTGACTTTGTTCAAAATGTGTATGCCTTTTTTCGGTTTCCACACATCGGTGGAATATGCTACAAGCACGCTTGCAAGAAGAAAATATACACTTCACGGTAAAGAGGATTTGTGACACCAGATGGTCTGCACGCGCTGATGCTGTTTTATCACTGAAAATGGGCTATAATAATATAAAGAAAACATTAAAAGACATAGCTTTATCAAATTCGGAAAAACCGGTTGCAAACATTGGGGCAGAGTCCTTAGCGGAAAAGTTTGAAAAGTACGATATAGCTGTTTTTACTGTTTTGTGGAATCGCTTGCTTCAAAGAATTGATGCTGTCAGCAAATCACTGCAGAAAGTCGAAACAAATGTACTCAGTGGTGTGAAACTGTTTGATTCACTTCAAAGTTTCGTTTCTGAAGTTCGAAATGACTATAGTTCGATAGAAGCCGAAGTATATACTTTAGTGCAAAATAAAGCTTCTTCAGATATCTCTGATGAGAAGCATAAAAGAAGCAGAAAGTAATTTTTTGATGAGACGAGAGACAATGAGGTCAATTTGAAAGGTAAAGACAAAATCATCGTTGAGACCGTCAACGTTATTTGTGACACAATAACTGTGCACTTGAAGAATAGAAGCATATCTCAAAAAAAAATTATTGACATATTTTGCATGTTTCTTGATAAAAATATGGACGAAAATCTTAAAAACAAGCATGTTCACAAGTTAACTGAGTTGTACTGAGAGGACATCGACACAATTCTTTTTAAAGATGAATTGAGGCATTTACTCCATTTTATAGACAACGAGGAAGCAGTCTGTCTGTCCCGATCACCTACCGATCTGTATAAATGTTTGCATGATGGTTTGCAGGCAACCTTTCCGAGTGTAGATACTATCCTAAAAATATTTCTAAGAACACCTATAACAAATGCTTCGGGCGAACGTTCTTTTTCTGTGTTAAAAAGAGTGAAAAATTATTTAAGGAATTCTATGACTCAAAAACATTTGATGAATTCTACAATTTTTACAATAGAAAGTGCTACTTTAAAGAATGTGACTTACGATAGCATAATAAACGATTTTGTAAAGAAAAAATGTAGAAAGAAAATTATATGAATTCACTGAAGACTGAATCCAACTAGAACGGAAATATAATCCAGGTAACCTGACTTTATATTCATTTACATACTTCAGAATCAATTATATCAAAATATGTAACAATTTTTTTCATTCTGTTTTTCCTCTCATCCTGTTTTCATTTTATCCCTAAATACAAGTTATGTAAAAATGCACTGCAATGATGCAATATCATAATGAAATCTTCCTGAAAAAAAAAAAAAAGATATTTGCGTGATATTCTTAGACTTCCTTATTTATGCTCTATTATTATACCAGTAGCACATATGCAGTGCAGTTAATAAAACACATTAATTTACTTCCTCTTATTTATATTCATAGCAAGCAAAAATATGTAAAAGGAAACTTCTACTCCAAATACAAGTATTTGAAACATACGTACAATGAAATGTCATAATGAATATTGTTGAAAAATATGGATCTGCATATAGTTCTCTGTTCTTCTTGCTTATGGTAATAGCCTATAACTGTATTATAGTTGCAGTTGATAAAATGCTGCACATATGTGTATTCATCAGCAATATATTTGTGGTTGATAAAATGCTACTCATATTCATTTACTTCCATTAACTAAAAATCCAGATGAAGAAAAAAATTGAACATTGGGTGGGGGTGGGGGGGGGATATATGACAGAAAATTATTAAAGTCAGAGGGGCCCCGAAACCAATGCTGGCGCAGGGCCCTGATGATTTTAAATCCGACCCTGGATGTAGCAAAATCATTTTTATGCTCACATAAATTTATAAAGCTCTTGTGATTTTTATCTTGAGCAGGACACCCATCTGTAAATTAGTCCTTTAACAACAACTGGGTATTTATTCTTAATATATTGTATCATTTCTTGCTGGATTCTATATACCATGTAAACGTCATGGTCAAGATCATCAGATAAGATATAGTGACTGGAGATTTCAAGCAACTGTGTGTCTCGGTTCTGGTGTAGACAATAACTGGATGAACAAAATATAAGATATTAGCAACACACTTTTTTCAACAGATGCACAGATTATACCCCCTTTTACTGTATATAGTTTTCATACTTGAAAAACTAAAAGAAAGACTAATTTGGAACGGGATAAATCCAATGTTGAAACAACTGTTAGGCCTAAATTTTAGGCACTATATCTCAGAAGTCATGGGGGTGGGGAGAATTAGAATACAAATTTTGCAGTGTTTTGTAGCTCTGTTAGGTAAACATATGTGCTAACTTTTTGAACATCTAAACTGATGGATCAGAACTAATGAAATAAAAATAATTGCAGTGTCAGAGGAAACCTCATATGCATTTCAGATAACTTTACCTATCTATGAAAGTAAGGTGAGAAGCACATGTTTTTTTTTTTTTTTTTCTGATTAAGTTACAGGATGTGGCAAGGACCACCATAAAAAAAAAAAAAATTATCTCCATGCCTGAGCAATGCTCTACAGTTGGTTTAGAGTAGCAAAATTTTATGGTAATTTTCCACTTCACCACCAGCTGGCCTTTAGGAGAACAATCAGTACTGCTTATGCCAGTATTAATTTCCAGAGTGTTTGATACTTTGAAACAGATTCTAATAGTGGTATTAAATCACTGTCTCATTCATGCTGTACAGCTGTGCTGCTCTGACCTGCACAACTGGTAACCATATAGTATATTTAAATATTAATTTTCAGTCTGTTATTGTTTTTAATTGTTTGAAAAAATGTTCATTTTTAATGTTCAGAACAGAAAGTGCCAGCATATTCCACACATTTATTCGATTGATGCCAAGTCACACACACGGAAGCTTGAAATAGGTGAATTTGCTGATGAAACAGTTGTTAGGCCTAACTCTTGAGAACTGTATCTTGGAGGTTTGGGGGGGGGGGGGGGGGCAAAAAGCAGAGACTTAGGATTGTTAGGTAAGCATACATGTTAACTTTCCTGAACATCCAAGTAGTTGGATCTGAATTTAATGAAAAAAAAAAAAAAAAAAAAAGCTGGTTTTGGAGGAAATCCCCCACATGCATTTTAAATAATTTTACTTATCTGTGAAAGTACAGTGATACCCACCATTTTTTCCCCTGAATAAGTTACAGGATGTGTCAAGGTTCAGTATAAAAGAAAAATCAGTTCCATTATTCTAGAGCAATACTCTACGGAGCTTGATATAAAACAGCTAAATTTTATGGTACTTCTTGACGTTTCAGTAATGTTACTGGAATCTATCGTTTCCAGTAAAATTGAAATGGTTTTGAGATCTGTGAATCCTTTTCCATGAACTCCTCAAGTTTTGTCTTCCTAAATTCACTAGAGTACCAGTTACTGCAAGTTTTGTAAAAAGTGGAATGTTGCTGCTGAAGCGAGAGTTCAGCTAAATTTCAGAACATTGTATATTAAAAACTATGGGGTAAAAAAACTTAAACTTAGGATTTTTTCATAGCTTTATTAGGTACAGTTATCGCTGAGTTTTGTTCAAATCCAAGTCAATGGGTGACATGGCCTGGATGATTTGACATCGAATGACCTGTTACTCAAAAACCCCATTTTTTTAAAATCTGAAATTGTGTCCATTTGTCCATTTGATGCCCTATCAGTTGTTAATAAATTAATCATTGTAGAATAGTGTGTTTTTGCCTGGTAAATTTTAAATATTTTTTGAAAATTACATGTTTTCAGCATTTCCACATTGCTGTGTAATACAACACAAAATGCAATAGATTGCCCATATTTGACTGAAAACATCGTTTAATCAGTTCTCAAAGTTTAAACATAGGTTACTAGTTTTGATTGCTACAATTACATTACGTTTTGAAGTCCAGCACAAAAATATTTAATAAAAAAAATAAAAAAAATGTGCAAAACATGGCAATATATTTTTGCTGGTTTCATTTCTTTTTTACGTGAATTTGCAAACTCATACTTTACTAATGTTCTACTCTGTTCGTATTACATTTTCAAAGCCCAGCAAAATAAGAATTTTAATAATTTTTCTAGAAAATTTCTGGAAAGTATCAATATATTTCTTGCAGAAAAAAGTGTATGTGAATAAATTGTGTATTTTGTTAAACTTGTTAATTTTGTAACCATCCAGTGTTCTACTGATACTCCTCATAAATTTATAGCATTTTCTGATAAAATTATACAAGCCAGAATGATGAAACAACAGGTTATGAAAGACTTTTGCAAAAAGTCTTTCATAACCTGTTGTTTCATCATTCTGGCTTGTATACTGCTTACTCCAGGGCTGGAAAATTACTGGGTGCCTAAAAATTTGGTCCTAGCGCCCAACTTTTTTACTTCAAATTTCATAATTTGCAGTCATTACTTTGAGTTCATAGATGCAAAATGTAACTTCAACAAATTGTAACTTAATAAAATCAAACTCTGAAATTTTCTGCTCTGATCACATTTATAAATTTTGCCTGCTTTTATCCTGATGCGTGTGTTTCAAGCAGAAAAACGTGATGAAACCCTCTGAGTCACGTGACTAACCTGTCATATCGCGGAAGCCCCAGGAGCAGAACGAAATCCCCCCCTTTCAGAACATTTCCTTTTTAATCTCAGATTTCAATGCCTTGCGGAATATATATTTTTTTATCTTAGATTTCAGTTTCCTTGTAGAATATTTTTATTTTTAGAACATATTTTGTTAAATCTTAAATTTCAATTCCTTGCAGAAATTTTTTTACCTTAAATTTGCGAGTGAATGCTCGGTCATGTATATGCCGGTAACTCCTCTTGTCTACACTCCCTCCCTTCTACCCAGAGCATCGAACAACCTCCTGCCCTCCCCCCAACATCCATCCACTCCTATCATTTGGGATGGCAGGAGATTGTTTCAGTCGCTATGCGTTGTTTAAAAAATAATGTGGAAAGAGCGATGACATCGTCCATTTCCATTTCCATTTAGATTGTTTCTCCCTGCACTTTTTGAAAGACCCTTTTCCCCTCCCCGCTAACATGTTGTAAAAGTTGGAGGCGCCAAGCCGTGTTAAACCACATATTGCTGGGGAGAGTGTTTGTTAGGTGTCCATCTTGGAAAAAATCACCTCAAGTCAATAACAGCAGAACACTATTCATAAAGAGAACACTTATTCGTGCCCAAAGTTTCAAACTCCCGCCAAGGCTGAAGCCTTGCTCCCGCCGAAGTAAAGTTGCTAGGAAGGAGTCTCCTGCATTAGAAATTTTTTAGGAAAATATAATCTGGGTCCGTATTTTCACCACTCACAAAATTCGAGCTTTAAAAACGTATTCGTTATAAAATTATGTGCGTTAAAAACCAATCCTTCACAAAGCTCCGAAAATTTCAGTCGAATACATTATTCAGGTCGGAAATATAATCAATTTATGGACACATGAATCGGCTTCCATACGTAGTGGCCTGGACAATTCATTTTGCATATCGCCGACTGTTACAAATCAGGCACGAGATTCTTTCACGGAATTCCGCGTTTTTCATTATTTGAGATTTATACAAAACTGAAGAGAATTTGGGGGAGGGAATTAATGTGTGTGTGGGAAGGTCGTTTTCCGTCTGGGAACAGTATTCCGTTTTTCAAAACTTAAAAAGATTCCCGTAATTGTTATTTCTTCTTCTTCCGCAGTTGCCTCTGCCCGGTACTGTTGCTAAATACAGGCCTGTTTGTGCTCCGGGGAATTCGAACAAGGCACCCCTGAAATTCCGGGGATTTAGAAAAGCATACCATTCATGGATGAAATATTACCAGGTGACCAGCGTTCGGCTCCTTGGGCGCAAGGGGGTGGGGGGAGGGGAGAATGCTTGGCGGCTTAGCACATGCACCTCTTTTCTCCGAAAGCCAGCCGCAGATGAGAGGGAAAAGCCATTATAAACAGTGCCAAGGGGAGAAAGACCACCGGCTCCCAACCATTAAGAATCATGCACACCCCTTCGCCGTTGACAGCGGCCATCTGGGTTGCTTATCTGATGCGCTTGGTGTGACACTCCCGGTACCCCCTCCTCTGTCATTGACGGCGTCATTTGCTCCTGATTTAAACAATCTTCCCATTTGCTAAAGGTGAAATAAGCGGGCCTAAAGGTCAGAGCAGCGTTTTTTTTTTTTTGTCTTTTTTTTGCGCGATCCCGAATCACCGTATTCTACTGTAGTAGGGTTTTGAATGCGAGAACCTATAAGTCATATGTCTGCAGCAGGAATTGCTAGATTCGTGTCACATATTTTCCGGTTGTGGTGGGTGAGAAGTCTGTGAGTATGCGCAGTAGTACTCCCATAGGGACCTGTGTTGAGAGTTCAGATGCTAGTGGGAGAAGTGAATTTGTCTCCTTTCCGTTCGGCGCTGATAATCAAGTAGCGGCTTAGAGAATTTCAGTATGAAATTTCTTGATATTAGCAGTGATATAACCAAATTAGAAGAATCTGTCCGGAATGCTTTTCGATGGGATTGGCTTAAACACATGGATAGTAATGACAATACCGTCAGCACGTGGTGCAAGAAAATAGATAGTGCGGGACAAGCTTATTGTGTGTTTTGCAACTCATTACTGAAATATGGTGGAGAAGGTTATAAAGCCTTAATGAACCATGCAAAAACTATGACACATATTAAAAGTTCAATGACCCTGAGTCATTATGCAAGTGCGAAGAATACGGATGATCTGGTGGAGAGCGATAATCGACCACTTGATATAATAACAAGAAAAGCTCATCAAGAAGTATTAGTATCATCATTCATCGCTGAAAATTCTCTTTCTTTTAGTTTGGCGCCAAATTTGATTGAGTTGTGTCAAGAATTAAGCTGGGACCAAACTGCGCTGAAATCTCTGTCCATGAATAGAACTACCGTATGCTACAAGTTAAAATACGGAATTGGCAGAACAGTTTAAGAAATTATAATTAGAACTTTAAGAACCACAACGTTTTCTTTAAATGTGGATGAAAGTACTTGCAATGCTAGTGCAGTTTTATGATGACGATCACAGTGAAGTTGTGGTTCATCATCTTGCTTCTTTAAAACTGGAATCTTGCAATGCGCAAGCTGTTTATACAGCAATTGTCAGTACCATTGAAGAAAATCAGATTCCATGGAAAAATTTAACTAGTATTTTAATAGATTCATGTAACACTATATGTGGGAAAAAAAGTGGTGTCGAAACTAGAATAAGAAGAAATAAAGCACCTCACTTATTAGATATTGACGGTGACCTTGTCATATAGCAAATAACTGTGCCAAAAAATTTTCATCGTTTTTGAAAGTTACTTGGAAGATTTTTTTTATGCTATTTATTTTGACATGAAAAGCTGTAGCAAAAAGGGAGAGTTTTTTCAAAATATGTGCAGTGCTTGGAATTAAAAAACTGAAGCTCTTGAAGAGGCCAGATCACAGGTGGGTGTATATTTTAACTGTCTTAAATAGAATTAAAGAGTTGTGGGATGCTCTTATAGTAAGTATTCTATTTTTGTTATGTGGATAAAAAAGATAAAGAGTGTTATTTATCTGATGTGGAAGCTGTGTATGATAATATAAATATTACATCTTCTCAAAAAGAGCTTGTAGATGGAGTACATTCCTCTTTACATTCCCCAAAATTTACAAAGGATGCTGTAGCTCAGAAAAAAGGAATAGTCAATGGATTATTTGTTTTGCAGAAAAAAACTTTATTGCAAATAGCATTATACACAGCAGTACTACCAGAATTTGATGTGTACATAAAATTATTTGAAACCAAAAAACCAATGCTTCATATGTTACATACTAGCATTTATAAATTGATGTTAAAATTTGTTACTTTTTTTATAAAGCCGGAAGTTATTTCAAAGTGCATGTCTTACAAGGATTTGTTAAAGTTTGATGTTAGTAACTCTAATTTCCACTTACCCAGCAAGTTGCTGTATATTGGATAAGAAGCTTGCACCATTATGAATAAAATATCAAAATACCTTGTGATAGCAAAAGAATTCAAAACCTCTTTGGTCAAAGCCTACACTAACACAGCACAGTATATGATACAAAAATTACCTGTTGGAAATTCATTTCTTATTAGTTTTACAGCATTGGACCCAGAGCTAAGAGGTAAAACTAGTACTATGTTAGCATTTGAAAAATTATCTTTTTATCTGTCTCATATATTTTCTGAGGCTGAAAAACCACAACTGTGTGCAGAATTAAGATTATACCAAACTGAAATTGATATTACTGATGAAATGCTCTACTGTTGTGATACCAATAAAAAAAATAATTAAATGTGTGATAGGCAAATATTGGTCTAAAATGTTTTACTTAAAAGATGAAGTTACAAATGAAAAAAAGTATCCTATGTTAGGAAAATTAGTCAAGGCATGCCTTACCTGCTTCCACGGACCACTAGTTGAAAGTGCTTTCAACTTAATGGATTATATTCTGACTGACAGTAGAACATCTCTTAAAATTGATTCATTGGATGCAGTGCAAACTGTTAAATATGACTTCATGTCTTCCAAAGAAACAACTTGCCAAAAATATGGCTTGAAAAATCCCGTGACTGATCCAATTAATAAGTATTTACTTGTAAATATCAATAGAAGTTGGAGAGCATATCAGGAGGACTTAAATGCTGAAAAATCTAGTTCTGACGTGCTTATTTCAAATACAGAAACTCATGAAATCCCTTCCAGTTCATGTCAAAAAGAAATTTGTAGTTCCATATGTGAACAGGGATCTTCCAAATCCCTGTGTGTTGAGGAATCTTCCAGTTCTATATGTGAAGGAGGAAAAAGAACCTTTCCCATTCCAACAGTTATTGTGAAATTCAATACAAAAGAAAGGCAGATTCAGAGCTTTTTCCAAGGAAACAAAAGAAACTGGATGCTTTTTTTTAAAAAAATAATTCAGGTGTTTTAAGACTGGTTTATTGTATTTTTCTTCATAATATATTCTGTGATTTAAATGTTTAAAATTGTTAAATATTGCTAAAAGAAGGTAAATGTAAATAAATTTTTGAATTATTATAATACAATTGGGTTATTGTAATATAAGGTATAATAATTGGTTTTGAAATACTCATTGAATTAAAAGTCATAAAACCCTAGTAAGGTAAGCCCGCAAGATTTTCAGGGGATTTTATCTGGTCTCGCAAACACCCTTGTAAATATTAGTCTATTGCATAAATGTTTGTATTTCAGCTTGAAACTGTAGGCAACAATTTCCGAAAAACGTAAATTCAACAGAGTGAAAATTTCTCTGTAATCTTTAGCCATGAGTTTCTCCCATGGATTCGGGGAATTTTGCCTTTGTTGTCATCATTTGTGTCGTACTTGAGAGCTATGAAAATGGGGGCTGGGGCGGGGGTGTATGTCAAAAGGGGTGTCAAAATTCCGTCTTTCAAAACATTCAAAAACGGAAGCTAGACGGAGTGACGATTTCTCCCGTAATCGTTATTTTTTTCTGGTGATTCCCTCTGTTCAGTATTAATGTAAAATATGATTTTGTTCAGTAAATGATTCATACATGAGATTCTTCTGCGCATTCGTGGAATTCCACTTTTTCTGTCATCATTTGGGTCATTCTCGAGATCGATGCAAAACTGAAGAGAAATTTCTGGGGGTATTAGTTGAGGCAGGTATTCGTTTCTCCATCAGGAAATGATATTTCATCTTTTAAAGCCTTCGCAAATGGAAGTTAAATGAAGAAAACATTTTTCCCGCTAATGTAATGCCCTTTTCTTGCGATGTTTGTTCAACCCAGTATTGTTGTTTTTATTCCATAAATATTTGTACTTCAACTTGAAGACGGAGGAAAATTTTCCGAGAGCGAAAGTTAGACGACGTGAAAATTTCCCTGTGAACTTCAGGCATGAGATTGTTCGGCGAATTCAAGGTGTTTAGACATTTTCATCATCGTTTGTGTGGTTCTCGAGATCGATACATAACTGAACAGAATTTGGGGGAGAGTGGTTTTCCGTCGGAGGACGGAAGTACGATTTTCGAAATCAGAAGTTATATAGAGTAAAGATTTCTGTCGTAATCGTAATTTTTTTCTTGCAATATCCTTTCGCTCAATATTGCTGTTAAACATCATT
The DNA here is from genome assembly GCA_039090855.1 of Macrothele yani. Taxonomy (NCBI): domain Eukaryota; kingdom Metazoa; phylum Arthropoda; class Arachnida; order Araneae; family Macrothelidae; genus Macrothele; species Macrothele yani. Next base: position 71,745,795 of record CM077018.1, read on the forward strand.
TTATTGAGTAAATATGTATTTCAGCTTGGAAATGTAGGGAAAGTTTTCCGAAGACGGAAGTCAGACGGTGCGAATATTTCACCGGTAATCGTTATTCCCTCCTCCGTGCAATGTTTCCTCTATCTTGTGTTGTTAAATGTTAATCATTTTATATTGTGAATAAAGTGATGTGCTCCAGTTTAATATTTGCATAAATGAATTAACGTGAGCAATTTTGTCTTGCTCATGCTATGTTTTATTCACATTGTTTTCCCGCGCATTCTGATTTTTTACCCAGTTAAAAACTTCAGCTTTTTTCTTTCTTCATCAGTCTCATGTATGATGATTGCATTTCAACTTCAAAATAGAAGAAAAATTTCTGAAAATGAAAATTGGACTGAGCAAAGAGTTAAAAAAAACTGCACTCTACTCAGAATAACTGGCATAACTCCCTTATATGTGTTGACATAATTATAAAAAACGCAGGTATTTTATTGAATTTTGAATAATTAATATTTCCAAGAACTCATGTCAGTTCTGAGCAGAAGAAAGAATTGGGAGATCTTTCTAATTCAGTTTCATTGAATTTGGAAAGGTTTTACCATTTACCACGTGTTCCACACTCTTGAGACGGAAAAAAAAAAAAAAAAAAGATTTGTTCTTTGAGGAAGGCATTTATTATCTTATAATTCTAAGTTCTAAGTCATCAGTTATGAAACTGTTTGGCAGATTGTTTCATATTTTTTGTTAGTATTTTGGTTCTGTAAAACAACTTTTGTTTTTAGATAAAAGAAAAATTCAACCAAACTTGAGGTTCCATATATTTAAAATTCAGGAAATTTTAAAAGCTAACTTCCTTAAACTGTTGTTTTTATGATTTTCTAATTTGTCTTGTACAATAACAAAAACCTGTAATTAATTATCCTGGAATACACATTCTTTTTTATGTTTTAGATTTTTATCAAAACTATAGAATCCTATGATTTATACACCAAATTCGAATTTCATTTAGCAATAAGTAGTTTGGGTAATAGGCAGTGCTTAATACACTTATTTTATTAGGTACTCTTTGTTCTGACATCATCACTATGCATTACGTTTGTGCATGATACTTTGAAATTTGCTTTCGTTTCACCTGGCTCCTAGATTTGGAGCTTATTTTTCCAGCCCTGGCTTACTCACTGAACAGCCAATCAGCAGCTGTCATTTCCTTCATTTACCAATTCCCCGCCTTTCTCCTACTCCAGTTTGCTCTTGTCTGTTGATGAATGATGTTCAGTTAACATAGTGAAAATATTATCATGTCTGATCATCATAGTTCTGAGAGAGTTAGATGTGTGGACTGCATTAAACGACACGAAAGAGTTGTGTACAAAACTAAGTGTGTTAGGTTATGTGGTGTTGGTGATTTAGCCGATGAAATTTAAAGGATCATAGGCCCATCTGTCTCTATAAATAGAAATGATAATTTGTGTAGCAATTGTGTGGCTTTTTACAAAAGAGAAATTTTGGAATATGCAAATGAAACTAAAGAAGAAATCCTCACATCTGAGTATTTTTTCATTTCTAGGGATGAGATTGTGGATGTTTTAAATAGCAGTATTACAACTCTTGATGTTAATATGCCACCATTCAAAGGCCTCTTTACAAGTTAAGTTAGGGAGGATTGAAGAGAAGGTTATGTCAAGAGTAAAAAGTTGAAATTAGAGGAAACACTAACAACTTCGGCTGTGAAGAAATTAGAAGACATATATGGAGTCATCTCTTAAAAATGCCTGACTGTTTTACTTGTAATAAGTAGTTTTTGAATACTAATACAGCTCTTCATACTTGTAACTACACTGAAAAAGTGCAGTTACTGACATTCCTACCAGAGACTGTTAGTAAAACTGAATTAAAGGGGAAATTACCTGCAATATCAAAGTATCTTCTAGATAAATCATGCAAGGTTAGAAAGGAAAAGGGAATCTATGCTCAACCTGACCCCTACAGTGGGCATCCATTGTCTACAGAAGCTGTGACTTGGGCGTTGTCATACTACCTAGATAATAGTAGAGACTGTACTAGGGATAGTGCAAATAAAAATGATGTTGGTTGGGTTAAAGATAATAATGGGGAGAAAATGAAAAAGGGGAAAAGATTTATGATGAGATTGATCAAAGAGGCATACAGACTAATGAAAAAAGACAACCAAAATATAAAAATTGGTCTTTCAAAGTTTTAAACTCTACATCCAAGGTAGGTGAAAATTCAGCCAGTACAAGCAGTATGCGCTTGTATATTGCAGTACTCTGAAACTTATATATACAGCTCTCCAAAATATAACACACACACAAATTGAGGAAGAAGTTCTTTTACAAAAGTTTTTATGTAACAAAATAAGCAATGCAGATTGTTGGCTGCAAGAGTGTGGTGACTGCCCCGGCACAGGAGCAGTGACAGTTGAAACTCTTTGCTTGAATGAAGAAGTTACATTTACTATTTGGGAAGGTGGTGACCTCATAAGAAAATCTGTATCTGTCAAAAAGTTTCTGGAAGATGTAAGACATGGGGTGAAGAAAGCAATTTCTCATAGCACCATCAGGAAAATCCAAAGAGAAGGAATAGCTGAAGCAAAAATCTCTGTGAATGAAAGTTCTGTTCTAGTTTTACATTGCTTAGAATTGGACATTGATACTGCCCAATGAAATTCAAAGTTACCACTGGCAAAATGTGCAGATTTCACTACACGTGTTTCATATTTTGGTAAAGAGGTAAAAAGTTTTGTTGTAGTAAGCCTATATGATGATACAACTCATGACATAGCTCATGCTCTCTGTGCTATGGAAATTATAAAAAAAAATGACTTGTTTACATTTCTGATGGGGCTGCTGGACATTTAAAAAATAAATACCAACGTTATGAATTATCTAAAAATAATCAAATTGTGGAAAAAAAGTGGATTTTTTCAGCTACTGGGCATGGTAAAAGTTCATGTTATGCTATAGGTGGGCTGTATAAACATTATGCAACAAAGTTTTTAAATCTCCAAAGAGAGTCTGTGCAAACCATAAGAGATACAGCTTCATTTGTTGCCGCACTTTCTCATCTAGTACAAAATATAACACAACTGATTCTTGAAAGTAAAACTGTTCAAGCCTGGGTCATTCCATGTCAGATAACTCAGGGCATGTCCCCCACCCATCTCAGATTTTTGTGAAAATTGGCACAAAGTATTGTACTGGTGAGATATGAAACCACTTAAAATTTTAGGTCAGTCGGTCCAGTAGATCTTGAGTAATACCACTTAAAAAATTCGGTAGTTCTGCCTTTGAAGTTTTCGTGCACCGAGTTTTCACAACTACACTGTAGGACAAAAAATTTATAACTTCACAACTAACTGCTGCAGCCACATAATTTTTTCTCTTAAATGATCTGCATGATCCATACATTTTGAGACAACTTGCTTCTGCACATTTTTAGAATTAAAAAAAACACTTTTTTTAAAATTTAATGACAAAAGACATGGAAAATGAGGCCACATTATTATTAAACAAATTTTTTTTTAAAATGAGCCCCCGCTTCAAATTTGCTAAAAATATTTTCATATGTGTATTATAATGTAACTTTTCATTAGGAGAAAAAAATACTTTGGGCAATTTGCAATTTTGGCAAGAAAAAAAATATATCCAAAATGGCGTGTTTTTTTTATATATGGAACATTCCGACATGATATTACCCAAATTTTTAATTAAGTAGTTGCTCGACCATTTTATACACCTTTCCCCTCCCCATAGTGTAACCCTACCAGTGAGTAGCTCAAAACAATTTTTATTTTATTTTTATGTCCCACCATCTTCGGTATTTTTCTTTTCTGCGGCAAGCCAAAATAGAGCCTCGCAATGGTTTTGAAAAAAGGCAATTGTTTCCCTCTTATCGTAGATGGAAAGTTTTGGTTTTCACTACCTTAAAGCGGACATTTTAGTCTTACAGAAAATGTGTAAAAATGATAGAAAATATTTTTTTAACTTTGCTTAAAATGGCATTGAAATCTGCAATACTCTCAAGCATAAATCATCATTTTTGATGAACTGTTAAGGTGACTGGGAGTTGGAACCCCAAGTTGGGAATTTTTGTGTAATAACTATGGCTAGTAGAGTTTTCAGCTATGGAGAACTTAAGTCTGGGTTTAGCCCCCCCTCAATTTGCAAAATGTTCAACTTTTGCAGATTTTAAGGTTACATATCTCAAAAGAGGGAACAGATAATCTTTTTTTCCCACCAAAAATACCCCTACTGGAACTCTCAACAAAACCTGTGAGTTTCATTTTGTGGTTCAAACTGGTTTAGAAGTTACAGGCTCTGAAATAGTTGTGAATAAATGGTAACATTTCAGCACTCCGAAATACATAGAAACTGATGAATATTTATGCTTATTTCTGTTTTCAAAATATTTTTTAAGTCTTATTGAATTATATTTTAAACACCTTTAACTACCAAATACTATATGTATAATTTATACATAAGATAAATAAAAAAAAACTAAAAAAAACCAAACTTACCAGAGCATATTGTACCGTTTGCGATTCACAAACTTTAGCAGCAACACTTGTCTAGATGTATAGCCTTACTTCTGTGAGTGTGCTGCAACTCACTATATTTGTTACTGTTTAATTTAGTATTTTGACCAATCTCAATTTGTAACTGATCAAAACGCTAGCCTGCAAAGCCGTGTTCACTATCGCCAGTCAAATCACCAAAGTTTTTTTTATGGTTGCCATGCTTAAAAATAATCGCCAATTGCGAAAAAAGTGACCGACAATGCCACCTATGCTATCCCAAGCTGTTTTTTTTTTTTTTTTAAGAATACAAGCAACTGCAAAGATTAGGTGTCTCTAAATTTCTTACTAATTTTAATAAAAATATAAACTAATGGAACAAACCATTTTATGAATTATTTTGACATTGAATGATACATTTATGTATGATTTATAAATGAACTTTTCCTTGGTTACATAAGAGATAAATGAATTCTTTTCTTTGTCAGTTTGAATTAAAACTAAACACAATTACTAATTTTCATATGAAAAAAAGACTTTGACTGAGCCATGTCTTTAGCCTGTTTGGATAGGTTGTATGTACTTCCTGCTGCAGTGTTTACCTCAACCAAACATAATATATGTGTCAGAGGTACTTCACAATCATTATTAGGCCAATAAAAAGATGGAGAAGGCCCATGTGGGTGCATGAATCGAACAGTCACATCACCATCATAGTTAATCCTTTCAACAAATCCCACATACCAACAGGAATCATATACACATGCTATGCGGCAGTTAAGATGTAACTGTAACTCATCTTGAAAATTAGTTACACTGATTTCAGAAATAATTCTGTAATATTTATCAGAACTTAATCTCTTAGCACCAATTTTGAAATTGGGAAGTGGTGTAAAGTGATGCATTGTGCGCATACCAGGCAGAGCTTTTGCTTTCTCAAAATGAGGACTAAGCTGATTACACTTTTTGTTTATCTCTTCTGCACACAGAAAGAAAAATGTAATTTCTTTTATATTATCTTTGCAGAAGTTTACATTGTTGCAGCAGATCTTATTTGTTGAGCTAAAGGTTGCTGCAAACTGGGCTTTGTTGTTAGGCTTTTTACAATCTGCACCAATACCCTCACATGGGGACTTGCCATGGCTTGCTGCAAAAAATGACCACTTCCCTACCAATTTAAAAAAAACCTGTTTATGATGTGCAAGATCAGAAAATTCTTGCAGTTTTTATATTGTACAGAACAACCATCAGTGAAATACTCAATATTTCTCACAGTCTGTGGTAATGCACAGCTTTTTTTCTAAATTGAAGGAAGTAGAAACATCCGCAATGATTATAAATTTTAGTAGGAGGCAAAAACAGAGATAGCAAGTGAGGATAGAATTTTATTTTGAAGTCCTGTAAGAAGGAATGATTTGGGGGGGGACTCAACATTCATTAGTACTTATGGTGGGCATTTCATTATTGATACAAAAAAATTTAGGTTGGATGTTTTTTTTTTCTTTTTTTTTTTTCCTTAAAAGTATTTACATGCACTGGATGAAAAACTAACTAAAGAAAATTCCTGTACCTTATGTGCTTTATTAGAACTTTACATTCAACAACTTAAATTACTTTTATTTGATTGCACATTTTAAATATGAAAGTAGAATATTTCTCCTTGTTGAGTTTTTGTACTATGTACTTACGAAAAAAATCTGAAGATCCAAAATAAATTATTTTATTTGCTGACGATCTGAAACGTGTGTGTGTGTGTGTGTGTGTGTGTGTGTGTGTGTGTGTGTGTGTGTGTGTGTGTGTGTGTGTTTGTTTGTTTGTTTGTTTGTTTGTTTGTTTGTTTTTCTCTCCCTCTCCCTCTCCCAGACTTAAGTTCTCCATAACTGAAAACTACTAGCCATAGTTATTACACAAAAATTCCTAACTTGGGGTTCCAACTCCCAGTCACCTTAACAGTCCATCAAAAATGATGATTTATGCTTGCAAGTATTGCAGATTTCAATGCCATTTTAAGCAAGGTTAAAAAAATATTTTTTATCATGTTTAAACATTTTCTGTAAGACTAAACTGTTCTCTTTAAGTTAGTGAAAACCAAAACTTTTGATCTGCAATAAGAGGAAAACAATTGCCTTTTTTCTAAACCATTGTGAGGCACTATTTTGGCCTGCCGCAGAAAAGAAAAATGAACCATATCAAAGAGGTGGCACATAAAAATAAAATTAAAATTGTTTTGAGCTACTTACTGATAGGGTTAAACTATGGGGTGAAAAGGTGCATAAAATGGTCAAGCAACCACTTAATTAAAAACTTGCGTAGTATCATGTCTGAATGTTCCACTTATAAAACACGCCATTTTGGATTTTTTTTTCCCCTCTCCAAAATTGCAAATTGCCCAAAATATTTTTTTCTCCTAATGAAAGGTTACATTATAATACACACATGAAAATATTTTTAGCAAATTTGAAGTGGGGGCTCATTTTGAAAAAAAAAAGCAAAGTTTTGGTATTGGTAGAAAAAGAGAAGTATTACAATAAAATGGAAGCTGAATTGAGCAAGCCTTATTATGAAGAACTCAATGGTAATCCTATAGATCAAACTGTAAAAAATCTTAAGAAATTAATCAGCTCTTTAAGAAATAAAAAACAGCTTAATGAGCTCTTCAAAAACTTCTCCAAAATTCAGTCAAGAATTCCACAGATCTATGGTACGATAAAAGTTCACAAAGAAGGCCATCCAATAAGACCTATAATAGACACTAGAAATTCGCCACTCTCCAACATTAATTATTATTTGCTTGGTCACCTCAGAGATATTTTCCCTTCTCCTCCCTACCTACTAAAAAATTCCATGCAGCTAAAAAGAAAACTGGACAACTTGCCAGAATTAATTCATCCAGTAATGGCAAGCCTGGATATAGTCTCTATGTATACCAACATTAACCTGGACCTCCTACTGGAATTCATTGCAGATGACCTGGCAGAAAAAATAGTATTCCATAATCACAATAGAGAAATACTACTTGGCATATATGAACTGCTCCTATTTTCCTTCAAGAATAATTTCTTCCAGTTTGGAAAGAAATATTACAGGCAAACTTCAGGACTTGCAATGGGTTCTCCACTAGCACCTCTGCTAGCAAATTATTATATAAGTAAACTAGAGGCAAAAATCCTTATACAACCCTCCTTGTTTGCTCTCTATGTAAGGTACATGGATGATGTCCTAATTATAGTAGATACTGTGGACCAATCTCTACCCTCTCAGATTCTGGAAGAATTTAACTTACTAGAGAATACCTTGAAGTACACCCTGGAACAGGAAAAAGACCATAGCATCAATTACCTGGATTTAACCTTGACCTCAAGAGAAGGGAAAATATTCACTCAGCTTTTTAGAAAACCCACCAACACAGGGAAGATGTTAGACTTCTGCTCATTCCACCCTGATTATATTAAATCGAATACAGCGAGACAATTTTTGGAAAAAATTGAAATCCTGGTCTCTTCAGCTTCTCAAAAGATCTTCACAAAGAAGAATTAAAGGAAATGTTGGCAGAAAACAATTACCCCTCCCCATATGTTGAGAAAATATTTAAACAAGTGCCAAAAAAGAAGCAGGAAAAAACCAACTTCAAATTCACCAGCAAAATTACGTACCACAAGGGACTTTTCGAGAAACTGAAAAGGATCGGAGCAAAATATAATATCAGGCTAGCTCCAGATCTTAATAACAAAATAAAGAAATTCCTGCCAGCTTTAAAGCAGAAAGAATTGGACATCCAATTGCAAGAAGGAGTAATTTACTGCATCGACTGTAACTGCGGACTCAGCTATATAGGAGAAACAGGGAGAAGTATTAAGGTCCGAATGAAAGAACACCAAGCAGCTATTAGGAACATTGGGAACAAAACAGGGCTAGACAGACATGTACAAGCAAGTGGACACTCCATAAATTGGGACTCAGTGAAAATAATCGCCCACCAGTCAAACTTAGTAAAGAGAAAACTAGAAGAAGGGATCGAAATAGCAAGAAGAAGAAGTACCACAATTAACGATAATTGCGGATGGTCTCTTCCAATTGAGTGGCAGCAACTACTCCAGTGACATAGTCCTGATGACGAACTAGGCTTTAGTTCGAAAATTTGACAACCAACTTTCATTAAAAATAACCTCTAAAAGACCCGTAAAAAAAGTTATTCCACAATCACTATGAATAGAGGTGCCATAAATGCATTTACAACTAGGAAAAAAAAATGTTCTGTTTAATATAAATGTGGCCTTATTTTTCCATGTCTTTTGTCATTGAATTAAAAAATAAAGTGTTCTTTTAATTCTGAAAATGTGCAGAAACAAGTTGTTCCCAAATGTATGGATCATGTAGGTCATTTAAAGAAAAATTATGTGGCTAAAACAGTTAGTTGTGAAGTTATGAATTTTTTTGTCCTACAGTGTTTTTTTTTTTTTTTTCCTCATGGTGAAAAAACTTCAAAGGCAAAGCTACCCAATTTTTAAAGTGGCATTACTCAAGATCTACTGGACCGACTGACCTAACATTTTAACAGGTTTCATATCGCACCAGTACAATACTTTGTACCAATTTTCACAAATATCTGAGATGAGTGGGTGACATCTCGTGAAAATGCTGGGTGATTTGACATAGAATGACCTGCCTACAGGTCTTGTAATGAAGAAGAATGGGCTAGTATAAAACCTATTGTAGGAATACAATCAAAGCACTACTGGCTGATTAAAAATAATGAGGCTTATTTGGGATGCCAACTAAACATCAAGTTGAAAAAGTTCAAACATCCAGCCAGGTGAAAAAACATTACTCAGTAAGTGATTTCCTAGTAGATGAGTTTGTTCGGTGTGTACATACATACATATCACTAAGCTGTTCTCTGAGATTCAGAGGCTAGCTCCAAAACGGAATACAAACTATCAGTTAATTTTTACTTACTGTTGCCATATCATACTTCTCCATTTACAGCGATCTTGACATACAACTTGGGCTTCACTGACATCCATCATATGCCGTACACAAGATCTTCTATACTTCTTACTCATAATCTTTTTCTCATGCAGACACTCCTGAATCTGATCCTCCCATGACTAACTTGGCCATCCTCTGCCTTTCCATCCTGCCACTTGAGCCCAAGTGGCAGGAAGGAAAGGCAGAGGATAGCCAAGGTAGTCATGGGAGGATCAGATTCAAGGAATTCTTAGTAAGCATCTAAAGGAGGAATTTCTTAGTAAGCATCTCATCACTCATTCTTTCAACATAGCCAAACCACTGAAACATATTAGTCTCCACCTTGCTAACAACATTTTGCTTCATATTACACAACTGCAACATATCTTCATTCCTCACACAATCAGAACATGTCTTGCCACAACCTCCCCGTAAGTAACTCATTTCTCCAGCATACAAACGACTTCTATGTATCTTCTGTAGTACCCAGGTTCCACTGCCATGCATCAGATTAGAAATAATTGCACTTTCATACACAGCCATGCGGGACTCTCTAGAGAACCTATCATTCCTGTGAAAACCTCCCAAAGCAGCCATGACTTTCAATGAAGAATTCACTCACCTACTAATTTCACCACCCAGTTTGTTCTCTCTGTCAAACATGCTTCCTAAATTCACAAACTCTCTCACCTGGTCAATCACTGTGCCATTTAGACTTATGTTACATTCAGTGCTACCAGTTTCTCTCTCAAAAACTATAACTTTGGGTTTTCCCTTATTTATGCTCAGTTTGAATTTCATTCAAACTTCGTACATCCGGGACAACATACTCTGCAACTCACTTTTGCTCTCTGTCAACAGGACAGTGTCATCAGCATACAGTAATCTGCACACATGGATATCACCAAGACATAAACCAGTATTATTTTTTTTGGTATCACGCATGCACATATCCATAAATATATTAAACAGCCATGGTGACATTACACAACCTTGTCTGACTCTTGCACCTAATAGAAAACCATTTCGACAAAACACCATTCACTCGTACGCAAGCTCTACTGCCAGCATACATGGCTTTCACACTATTAAGTAGATTCCCAGTAACACCATATTCGTTCAATACCTTCCACAAAAGTATCCTATTCATTTGGTTGTAAGCTTTCTCTAAATCTATGAAGGCAGCAAAAACTTTCTTACCAACAGCCAGATACTTTGCAATCATCATGCGTAATGCAAAAATTTGGTTAGTGGATCCTTTACCAAGTATAAAACCAATCTGAACATCCCACACTTTCTCTGATGTTAGACCTTGTACTTTTCAAATAATGACCTTACCAAACACCTTCCGTGGCACACTCAGTAGGCTAATACCACGATAGTTCTTACAGTCAGTCTGATCACTTTTTCCTTTATACAAGGGAACAATGATAGTATCCTTCCAATTCTGAGGGACCATTCCTAACTCCCAGCACAACTGGCAAATTTCAGTTAACCAGTCAATTACAGAGTCACCACCATATTTCAACATCTCAGCAATTATGACATCAACTCCCAAAGCCTTACCATTCTGAAGAGATTTTAGAGATTTACAACCTCTTCTCTTGAGATCCGTCCTGTGTTTCCATCCTTCTCTGTGACATCATCAGCTTCTGCCTCATAATCACCTTCGCTTTCCTGATCTAATAACTCACAGAAGTATTCACCCCATTTTTCACTTAACTCATTGGGCTCCCATATCATTTCCCCGATCCTATTCTTCACACAACTTACAACTTTGTTTCCCCTATTTTTCCAGAGTCCCATGTACTTCTAGAAAGTCTTCCCATCTTTCTAAAAAGCCAATTCATGCCTTTTCACCTTCTCCTTCCTATATTTTGCCTTACTCTGGTGAACCAGCTTAGCGGCTTCATGTTTCATTATAGCGATATTCATCTCCAGAAATTCTACCTTGCAACATCCCCGAATAGGCTTTCTTTTTCTCTTTTTTACTGCGTCTTCAATCGCACTATTCCACCAAGCATCACCTCTATTGTTACCCACTATTGTGGTGCCACAGACCTCTTTAGCAGCAGTGACAACACAGTTCTTAAAACATTCCCACTTCTGCATTTTTGAACTTCACTTTTAGTTGGTAAAGTTCGATGAACACTTACCGCACGTGGGGCTTGGCTTTCAATTCATATTTCCGTTATGTGGATGCGGCACGGGGGTTTTTCATTTGGCCACGGGTCCACTTCTTTTTTTTTTTTTTCCCGTTGGAATTTATTTTGCCTCATCACCAAATGAGTTTTTTTTCCTTTGCTGCATCCTCATTTACTTCAATATTTATTTATAACCCTAGTACTTTCGGTAATACTCCTTTACCGTCTTCGAGGGAACGTTTTGCTCCGACTAGCACGGACCGTGTCAGCTGGGCATTTCGGTGGTTCTCGCGGGCTGCTTCTGTCATCGGCTATCGCTTCTTCTTGGGCGTTGTGGCGCCATCTCTTGTTGGTCAGTGATCTCATTTTTCGAACTTTTTCATTTTTTTGCTCAATTTTAATTAAATTTCTCCAGCTGTTTCTCAAATTATTAGGGTCATTATGGTTGCAAACTTTTGTCCTATTTTTTTCAATCATTACCGACTCTGCTATTCTGAGGTGTTTTTCGGATTTACAGCTTTTAATGATTTTTATATTTTCGAATTTAGGATATTTTTGGTTATCCAGACAGTATTGAATAAGTGCTGTTTTTTCTTCTTTTTTCTGCCAGTTTTTTACGTGTTGTTTTAATCTGTGTTTAAGCTTATTTTTGGTACTTCCTATATAAGCCATTGGAGGATTTTCAGTAATAGGAATTGAGTAAATACCTGCTTTTTCTAACATTTTTATTTTTTCATTATTTTTTATTACTATATTTTTGATGGTATTTACTTTTCCTCCAATTTGAATGTTATGCTTTTTACAAATATTATTAATTTCATTGGTAGTACCTTTAATGTAAGGAAAACCATTTAAATATTTGACTTCTTTTTATTTACTACAGCATTATTTTTTATTTTCTTTATTACTTCTGTGTCCCATTTTTTTATTAAATGGTTAGGATAACCAAAGCTGCCTGCAATTTTTTTTATGAATTTGACTTCTTCATTGATGAACTGACTATTTTCAGAATGCGTATATGCTCTTTTAATTAAGGTTTTTATACTATTGCATTTTTGAGGATAAGGATGTGCTGAATTGTACGGGATTAGGACCGGAACAAATGAACTTTTCCGATAAACCCTGTATAGTAACTTATCTGTGGATTTGATAACATGTACATCCAAAAAGGCTAATGCATTATTTTTTTCTATTTCAACAGTGAGTTCTATAATTGGATATAAAGCGCTGTAACATTTTGTTAATTTTTTTAATTCTTCTTCGTTCAGTTTTGATAGAATGAAAATATCATCCACGTATCGACAGTACACTTCTGGTTTTTCTTCCATACGATGCAGGACATTTTCTTCAATTTCGTTCATCACAACCTCAGCATATAGAGTTGATAATGGTGAGCCCATTGGGCCTCCTGAATTTTGCTTGAATATTTTGTTCTTGTATGTAAAAATATTATTCTCATATAAATAGACTAAAACTTTTTTGAATTCATGAATTTGTGTGTTATTTAAAATTTTAAGATTTTGCAATTTCTTAATGATAATTTCTATAGCTTCTGGAACAGGAGTGCTTGGATATAATGCTTTAACGTCCATGCTTGCCATATTTAAGTCCTTTAGGCCAGTTTTTACATTTTTAATTTTCTCTATAAATTCATATGTGTTCTTGATGGTGAACTTGTTGTTCATGAAAAAGGGTGCTAGGAATTTGTAAATGTTTTTCTCTAATGTTATCAATGGTGAGTTTTTTTTTTTTTGAAACTATCAGTCTCATTGGAGCACCATCTTTGTGCGTTTTTATCTTTGCAACGATACGTGGTATGCCTGCTCCCATTGGTGGAAAAGAGCGCTTGATTTCATCAGGTAATGTGCTATGATTTCTTATATCCGCTAAGAATTTAATTTGATTATCAGTTGGGTCTTTCTTAATTTCGGTACAATTTAATCCATCGATTGCTGCTGTCATTTTTTGTTCAAATTCATCAGTGTTGAGAATAATGATTTGGCCGGATTTATCTGCTTCACAGAATTTGATATATGGGTCATTTTTCAATTCCAATAGTTGTTTTTTTTCATATTTTAATTTTTTCTCTATATAGAAGTTTTTGTTGTTTTTGGCATTATATTCTTTTAGAATAACTCTATATAATTTGTTCTCTACTTCAGTTTTATTCTCCGCGCCTGGTATATTTTTGAGAATATCTTCGAGGCCAGGGATGATTTCTTCAGTTTTAGGGAGGCCTTGTGGAAAGGCAAATTTTTTCCCTTTTTGTAAAATTGCTAATTAAAATATGAAACAAAACAACTATTGGAATTGAAAAATGACCCATATATCAAATTCTGTGAAGCAGATAAATCCGGCCAAATCATTATTCTCAACACTGATGAATTTGAACAAAAAATGACAGCAACAATCGATGGATTAAATTGTACCGAAATTAAGAAAGACCCAACTGATAATCAAATTAAATTCTTAGCGGATATAAGAAGTCATAGCACATTACCTGATGAAATCAAGCGCTCTTTTCCACCAATGGGAGCAGGCATACCACGTATCGTTGCAAAGATAAAAACGCACAAAGATGGTGCTCCAATGAGACTGATAGTTTCAAAAAAAACTCACCATTGATAACATTAGAGAAAAACATTTACAAATTCCTAGCACCCTTTTTCATGAACAACAAGTTCACCATCAAGAACACATATGAATTTATAGAGAAAATTAAAAATGTAAAAACTGGCCTAAAGGACTTAAATATGGCAAGCATGGACGTTAAAGCATTATATCCAAGCACTCCTGTTCCAGAAGCTATAGAAATTATCATTAAGAAATTGCAAAATCTTAAAATTTTAAATAACACACAAATTCATGAATTCAAAAAAGTTTTAGTCTATTTATATGAGAATAATATTTTTACATACAAGAACAAAATATTCAAGCAAAATTCAGGAGGCCCAATGGGCTCACCATTATCAACTCTATATGCTGAGGTTGTGATGAACGAAATTGAAGAAAATGTCCTGCATCGTATGGAAGAAAAACCAGAAGTGTACTGTCGATACGTGGATGATATTTTCATTCTATCAAAACTGAACGAAGAAGAATTAAAAAATTAACAAAATGTTACAGCGCTTTATATCCAACTATAGAACTCACTGTTGAAATAGAAAAAATAATGCATTAGCCTTTTTGGATGTACATGTTATCAAATCCACAGATAAGTTACTATACAGGGTTTATCGGAAAAGTTCATTTGTTCCGGTCCTAATCCCGTACAATTCAGCACATCCTTATCCTCAAAAATGCAATAGTATAAAAACCTTAATTAAAAGAGCATATACGCATTCTGAAAATAGTCAGTTCATCAATGAAGAAATCAAATTCATAAAAAAAATTGCAGGCAGCTTTGGTTATCCTAACCATTTAATAAAAAAATGGGACACAGAAGTAATAAAGAAAATAAAAAATAATGCTGTAGTAAATAAAAAAGAAGTCAAATATTTAAATGGTTTTCCTTACATTAAAGGTACTACCGATGAAATTAATAATATTTGTAAAAAGCATAACATTCAAATTGGAGAAAAAGTAAATACCATCAAAAATATAGTAATAAAAAATAATGAAAAAATAAAAATGTTAGAAAAAGCAGGTATTTACTCAATTCCTATTACTGAAAATCCTCCAATGGCTTATATAGGAAGTACCAAAAATAAGCTTAAACACAGATTAAAACAACACGTAAAAAACTGGCAGAAAAAAGAAGAAAAAACAGCACTTATTCAATACTGTCTGGATAACCAAAAATATCCTAAATTCGAAAATATAAAAATCATTAAAAGCTGTAAATCCGAAAAACACCTCAGAATAGCAGAGTCGGTAATGATTGAAAAAAATAGGACAAAAGTTTGCAACCATAATGACCCTAATAATTTGAGAAACAGCTGGAGAAATTTAATTAAAATTGAGCAAAAAAATGAAAAAGTTCGAAAAATGAGATCACTGACCAACAAGAGATGGCGCCACAACGCCCGAGAAGAAGCGATAGCCGATGACAGAAGCAGCCCGCGAGAACCACCGAAATGCCCAGCTGACACGGTCCGTGCTAGTCGGAGCAAAACATCCCCTCGAAGACGGTAAAGGAGTATTACCGAAAGTACTAGGGTTATGAATAAATATTGAAGTAAATGAGGATGCAGCAAAGGAAAAAAAACTCATTTGGTGATGAGGCAAAATAAATTCCAACGGGGAAAAAAAAAAAAGAAGTGGACCCGTGGCCAAATGAAAACCCCCGTGCCGCATCCACATAACGGAAATATGAATTGAAAGCCAAGCCCCACGTGCGGTAAGTGTTCATCGAACTTTACCAACTAAAAGTGAAGTTCAAAAAAAATGCAAATGCATTAATGCACGTTAAAAAATATAACCTCCAATATCGGAAGTAAATTGAAAATTCCCACTTCTTTTCTACATCCCTCTCACATGAATTCAGATCCTTCAGTCATTCTCTGAGTAAGTCAGAATAACACTGATGATCTTCAGGGAGCCTATCAATCTTTATTCTTTCGATCCTGGGCCTCTCTCTATTCTTTTTTCTCCAACCAACATTCAGTTTTACTCGTGACACTACCAAGTAATGATCAGAGCCAAAATCCCCACCTCTCATCACACGGGTGTGAACAACTAAGTGTTTCAGATGCTGATCGTAGACAACAAAATCTATCACTCTTTTAACCAAGAGTACAATTTTCCCAAGTATATGTGTTTATGTACTTGTGGTTGAGAAATGTATCAGATACACATAAACAATTCTCAATGTAGAATTCAATTCATCTTTCACCATTATCATTAACACAAGGAACATTAAACTTACCCAGAACATTGTCAGAAATTGCATTCTGCACACCTACTCTAGCATTGAAATCCCCTGCTATTATAACTTTCTCTGAATCGAGATGGAATGACTCTTATTTTTTGATTCATCTAAAATGTATTTGATTCTGTGCAGCATAGTATAGTATTTTAACAGGATACCTGAAATATATGGATATGTGTTCGAGTCACCCTGGGTAAAACATGCTATCATGCGTCTCCAGTTATGGTACTTTCCCTATCTTAGAATCAGTAACATTTAATCAAAAATGATCAACTCCTCCAACTTTTGCAGTGTAGTTAGAAAAAATGCAAAGAAATGAAAAAAATAATAATTGTGGAATACTTTTTGATGCAAACTAAGCTTTTCACATAAAGGACTTGCCCCATTTTGTTTTGTCTTGAGATTACCTTTGGGTCATTCCATGTCAATTCAACACCGAAAAATAGCATTTTAAACCTGACCCCTTTGGTTTTTTTATGAAACTTTGTAGATTTTTTGGCATACACAAGAAATGAATGTGTGCCAATTTTTAGCACAACAGCTTTTAAATTTCCTGAGATAAGAGGTCATAAAATTCAAGAAATTTGCCAAATTTCAGTGTTTTGTATGTCGTAAAAGTGCTTATAACTCAAGTTCTTTTTATCACGAAGTGATGAGGTTTGATTTTTCAAAAACCTCTTTCAACTGGCTTTAAAACGTTATGTTGCTTAATGCATAATTAAATTTTTTAATTTCAAGGTCACACAATTTAAAATTTGACCTTGAATTTCTCGAAAAGTGATGTTCTGATGTTTTTAAAGAAATAATGTGTGAAATTACATGACATGATGATAATATGCACACACCTTATGCAAGTTAGTGAACTAAATCACCTCCTGTCAGCAGCTCTGAGGTACTGTCCACTTCGCTCCCAAGCACACACGGTCTGACTGCAATCCCACTCCAGATGGTGCTAAGTGTAACTTACTTTTTGATTCACCTACACATACACCGATGAGCCATTACATTATGACCACCCCTAGCCTAGAGAAATGAGCGCTCCTGGAGACCGAACTGTGGCGCAGGTGAAGTTCACAAAGCAGGATATATACAACCTGAGGACTTGCTTTTGGTTAGTAGAGTGTTCGGAGTCAGGTTGGGAAAAGCTGCCGATTTATCGGAGTTTGATAAAGGACAAATTGTGATGGCGCAGCGCCTCGGAACTACAGTCTCGGAAACGGCACAGCTTGTGGGTTGTTCAAGTGCCGCCGTAATGAGTATGTATCAAAAGTGGTGCATGGTTAAACGATGAACCGTCATCCACAGCTCATTGATGCCAGAGGAGAGTGGAGACTGTTGCGCATTGTTCGCAGCGACTGCAGGGCCATGGTGCAACAAATCACCCGCAGCTACAACAGTGGTGATCAGGACAATGTGTCACAGTGCACAGTTCATCGCAGCCTTCTGCACATGGCTCTATGTAGCCGAAGACTCAGCTGTGTCCTCATGCTCACTGCACGTCATCCCCAACAACGCATGAAATGGGCCCAAGATCATCGAGATTGGATAGTGGATGATTGGAAGAAAGTGGCCTTGTCTGACAAATCAAGATTCCTGGTGGATCACGTAGACGCCTGAGCGCGGATACGCCGATTACCAACGGAGGCTATGGAACCTGGATGCACTGTTGGGCGGAAACAGGCAGGCGGCGGTGGTGTTATGCTGTGGGCGATGTTTTCTTGGGACACTTTAGGCCCTATTATCCCAATAGCACAATCCCTGACAGCTGTTTGGTATCTGAACATCGTTGCGGACCAAATTTACCCATTCATGGCAGCTGCGCGTTCCCTGCTGGTGATGAACATACCAACAGGATAATGCGCCATGCCTCACTGCCAGAATCATGAAGGAGTGGTTCGAGAAACATGCTGGTGTCTTTCTGTTAATGCCCTGGCTTCCAAATTCACCTGACATGAACCCAATCTAACGTTTGTGGTTTGTCTTGGAAAAGCGGGTTCATGCTAAATCACACCACTACCCCGAAATGTACTGGAACTGGAGGACCTGCTGT
Organism: Macrothele yani; assembly: GCA_039090855.1. NCBI lineage: Eukaryota > Metazoa > Arthropoda > Arachnida > Araneae > Macrothelidae > Macrothele > Macrothele yani. The sequence continues at coordinate 71,764,343 of CM077018.1, forward strand.
TGACATTATGGTGCCAGATACCCCAGTATACCTACGGCCCCCTCATTGAATCGATGCCTTGCCAAGTGGCTGCTCTTTTGCGGGCTAAAGGGGATCCTACAGCTTATCAGATTGGTAGTCATAATGCCATGGCTCATCGGTGTATATGTAAATAACTAAAAGTGTAGAAAATTAACAATGCACATATCTTTTTTAAATGAGCTACTAGTTATATATTTCAGTAAGTTTCAGAACTCATACAAGCATAAAAATTTCTATTCCTTTTATTCTATTCCTTTTTCTCTTTCTTTATTTTACCATTAAGTAAAATGAATTAAAAAACTTAAAAGTTCTAGGCATGTCTCGTTCACTGTCAACATTTGCCATAATGAAGTACATTTGATGTAATATGTTTCACCGTATAAGCAGAGATCGACTTAAGACAAGTGGGGCCCTGGGCACAATCAACTTGGGGGACCCCCATCCTCGGGCATGAATCATGCTCTTAATAAATTAACAATGGTACTTGCAAGGTAGCACCCCTAGTGCTTCAAGTAATTATTCTATAATTGCGCGTATAATTGTATAAAGCACAAGAAGTGCTGCCTTAATACACAAGTACTATCTACTTTAATAAGTGCAAGAAACAATAAATGTTCAAAAATTGTAAATTAAAAGTAAACATTTTATCTCTATCTTTCAAATGGATATTAATAATTGATTTTTTTGAAACAACATATCGATGCATATTTAAGCTCGGTGAAAATCAACTGCTGCACGTCGCTATCGCTGTTTTTGCTGCCCATAATAATAAAAATTAAATGTTAGTGCTCAAATTGGGGCCCCTCAGTCCATGGTGGCCCTGGGCACGGGCCCCGTGTGCCCTTGCGTAAATCAGGCTCTGCATATAAGATGAAGATTGGTATGGGGTAGACTGCTAGAAGATTTTGAGTATTCATTTTATCTCTGTGATGTGATATTAGTGTATTAATAGAAAGGTTGGATTTGATATTAAGATGGTAACTAAACTTTTTGAATTTTTAAATGTGGTATTTTCAGAACTCCATGTTTTTGTCTAACATATTATCAACATTCATGAGTAAATTTTTATTTACAGGATGTTGAAAATATTCTTCGTTCAGTGCGCCTCTTATCATCAGCTCTTCGTTACTTTCAAGATGTCGTCCAAAAAATACTTTAGAAATGTTGCCGGGTTCAGCTACTGTGGTGCTAGAAATGGTTTTGACAATACATTCAATTCTTCGAGAGTCATTAGTTAATGAACAGAGGTAATTTCTATGTTTTAGATATGTTTTGTACGTACAAGGTTTGCACTCCTGGAATTTAAGGAAAAATTTAAATTGTCCTTTTTCTCCTTATCATTTCTCAGACTTCTAAAAAGTTCTTAAATTTAATTTTGACTTATGGAAATTATTTAAGGTTTGTATGGTGCTTAAACCCCTCCTTAAATACCCCTTAAATGGTCTTTTTCTTCTTAAGGGCCCTTAAAACTCTTTATTTGTACTGACTACTCCTTAAAAACACCTTAAAAATAAGTGTTTTTTCCATCCCAACAGGCAGCATATTCTTCACCTCTTGAATTGCCGATGGAATTTCACAGACATAAGGGATCAGAGGAGATTTACCCCGGTTTGGAAGGAGATGGAAGCGGAACTTATAGTGTTTTTAACATAAGACTGCTTCATTGTGCAAAGAAGCAGTGGTGGTGGTGGTGGTGGTGTGTGTGTGTGCGCGGGGGGGGGGGGGGGATGAGATCCCTGATCTCTTAATGACCATGTGCTAAATGTCAGTTGGGCCAACCATGCTAAAGATCATTCCACCTCTTAGCTGTGCTCAGTCTGTATGTTTCGGGCATGGAATTCTTTTGCGGATTAGTGGAATTCCACATTTTTTGCCATATTTCGGTCATTCTCATGATAGATGCAAAACTGTACAGACTTTATTTTGGGGAGATTAGTGAAAGATGGGGGGGGGTCTTTTCATCTGGTGAGAGTATTTCATTTTTCAAAACTTCTAAAGGGGAAAATTAAATGGTGAAAATTTTGCTTGTAAACGTAATTTCTTTTTTCTGGCGAAGTTGCTTCTTTCCAGTATTACTGTTAAATATCATTTTATTTCATAAATGTTTGTTTTTAAATTTGAAACTGTAGGCACCAGTTTCCAAAAATGAAAGATGGAGTGGAAATTTTCCTGTAATCTTTAGGCGTGAGTGTCTTCTATGGATTCGAGTACTGTGTGTGTGTGCATGTGTGTGTGTGTGTGTGTGTGTGTGTAGGGTGGGGGGGGGGGGGGGTTCTGTCTGAAAACAGAATTCCGTCTTTCAAAAGTTTTGAAAACAGAAGTTGGACAGAGTGTGCAGATTTCTCCCATAAATGCTTTTTTTCTCATGATGATCCCTCTGTCCAGTATTGTTAAATATTATTTTGTTGAACAAATAATACACTATTATTTCAGCTTCGAAATGGAAAAAAAATTCAAAAACGCAAGTTAGATTGATCTATGATTTCTTTCATAATCATTATTATTTTATTTATTGTGATGTTCCCACTGTCCTTTTATGGTTGTTTAATGTTATTCCCCTCCCCATAAATGTTTGCATACCTGCCAAGTTTTACAGTTTACCCATAAAATTTACGGAAATTGTACTTGTTTTGCAGTTATTTTTGTTATTTTATGAAGGGACATATTTTGCAGATTTTTTTTTTCAAATAGATTAGTGCCATTATATCATCATCATCATCATCATCATTGTCAACCATTATCAATCCACTGCTGGACGAAGGTCTCCCCAAGTTTCCTCCACAACGGTCTGTCTTGTGCCAGTCTCCTCCATGTCACCCCTGCATACTTTCGAATTTCATCCACCCATCTCCCATGTGGTCTTCTTCTGGGTCTTTTCCTGTCCCTTGGAATCCAATCTAAAATTTCGACTGTCCATCGATGATCTGTCCTTCTGGCAGTATGTCCAGCCCATTGCCATTTCAGGGATTTAACTCTGATCATGATGTCTTCCACTCTTGTCATTTTTCGGATCCACGAGTTCCTCTTCTTATCTCTCCTGGTTACACCAAGCATGCATCTCTCCATGCTACTTTGAGTTGTCTGCAGCCTTTGTATGTCTCTTTTAGTTAAAGTCCACGTCTCTGCACCATACGTAAGCACTGGAAGGATGCATTGATCAAACACTTTTCTTTTAAGACATAATGGCATATTGCTCTTGAAAATTATGCTGTTTCTTCCAAAAGCTCTCCAGGCAAGTTTTGTACGCCGATTAATTTCTTCATCAATGTGACCCTCACTTGATATCTGCTGTCCAAGATAAACGTACGTGTCTGTTATCTCCAGCTTTTCTCCAACAATCGATAAATCTTCATTTCTTGTAAAAGCATTGAACATCACTTTTGTCTTCTGAAAGTTCATTTTTAATCCCACTTCTTTACTCTTGTCAGCAAGTTCCTGGATCATACTCTGCAGCTCTGATGGGCTAGTTGCAAAAATGACTACGTCATCAGCAAAACGAAGGTGGGTTAGATAATCTCCATTAATCTTTATCCCCTTGTTTTCCCAGCTCAGTGACTGAAAAACACCCTCCAATGTGGCATTTAAGAGCTTCGGAGATATGGTGTCACCTTGTCTCACTCCCTTTCCAATTTTTATGTGTGTTGTATTTTCAAACAGCCTAATCTTTGCACTTGCATTTTCATAGATGTTATTAATAATATTAATGTATGCATCTTCAATACCGCAGGTTTTCAGAGCCATTGTAACTGCTGATGGTTTCACCGAATCAAAGGCTTTTTCATAATCGATAAAAGCCATGCACAATGGAAGTTCATATTCCCTCGCTCTTTCAATTAGTTCTCTCAGCACTTGGATATGATCTATTGTGCTGTAGCCACTCCTGAATCCAGCTTGTTCTCTCGGTTGAGCCATGTCCAGTGTTACCTTCAAGCGGTGTGAAAGAACTTTAGTGAAGATTTTATAAACTACTGATAGGAAGCTGATAGGTCTGTAGTTTCCGAGATCATCAATGTCACCTTTCTTATGTAGCAGGATCATTGTAGCGGTGTTCCAATCCTCAGGAATCTTTCCTTCATTAAGGCATCGAGTGAAAATTTGGGAGTACTGTTTCGATTTCTCCACTTGCTTCTTGTATGATGTCTACAGTAATTCCATCTTCTCCTGGAGCTTTTCCCCGCTTCATGTTCTTGATTGCATGTGCAACTTCTGCTGGAAGGACTGGAGGAACTCTGGTACTGGTATCTTTCATGATGTCTGGAGTGCATGTATCATCCCTTTCATATAATTTGGAGTAGAAATCTTTCACTCTTGTCAAAATTTCGCCTCTATTTCTTGTTACAGAACCATCTTCTTTTCTCAGTGCCATAATCTGTTTTCTTCCCTTACTGAGATGTCCCTTTGCTATCTTTAGGCTTTGGTTGTTTTCAATTGCTTTCCTCACTAGTTCACAGTTGAATTTTCTTACGTCTTCAGTGATACTTTTTCGTACTGTCTTGCATAGCTCTATATATTCCACTTTGGAAGTCACATCTTCGTCAGTTGTCCTCATCTCTCTTCTTTTTTGCATCAACATTTTCGTTTTTCCTGATAATTTATTTACATGCAACTTGCTCTTAAACCCAGCTAATTTTGTTGCTGTTTCCATAAGAGCTTTGGTTACTTTTCTGTTAACTTCAGAGATGTCCACTTCTTCCGATGTTAGGCCTTCTAAAGCAGAGAACCTGTTCTTCAGTTCCAACTTGAAGGTATTATGGTGTTTTTTAAGGTTGGTTATGTCAATAGATTTTGTTTGTCTTATGAGCTTGCCACGTTCAAGTTTAGTGTTGAAGTGCATCTTACATCTCACCAATCTATGGTCACTACCTGTGTTGAACTTGTTTAGCACACTGCAGTCTTCTATGACGAATTTTTTTGTTGCACATAATAAAATCAATTTCACTTGTCGTCCCATTTGGATGTCTCCATGTCCATTTCCTGTGTGGCTTTTTCTTGAAGAAGGAGTTCAAGATGAAAAACCCTTCTGCCTCTGCAAACTCAACGAGAGTATTTCCACGCTGGTTTCTGTTGCCGTGACCGAATTTACCTACTGAAGTTTCATTATGTTGCCGTTGCCCTATTTTTGCATTGAAATCTCCCATAATTATTTTCAAGTGCTGCTTACCTTTATTATTTAGATGACAAATTTCCTCATAAAATTCTTCAATTTCTTCTTCAGGATGACTTGTGGTGGGTGCATAAGTTTGAATAATCTGAGCCTGGTATCTTTTCGAGAGTTGGATAACAAGCCGTGCAGCTCTGTCAGAGGAACTTTCAACTTCTACAACTTTATCCTTCAGTTTCTTGTTTATTATAAATCCAACACCACTAGTTCTGCCAGTATCTGTCCCACGATAGTAGAAGCGATGTCCACTTTTCGGTTCGATGAGATCTTCTCCTTTTCTCCTTACCTCACTTAGCCCCACGATGTCCCACTTGATCCTTTGTAGTTCCTCTTCCAATTCAAGAAGCCTTGAATCAGAAGATAGGGAGCGTCCATTGTACGTTGCCAAGGTCAGCATCAGATGGCAGCCTAGTCCGGTCCTCCGGGATTCTTAGCACCCTCTGCCTTCATGTCGCACTGGCCGCTGCCTTGGCCAGGTACATTCAAGGTGCCGGAGACTGAGGGCCAAGATTTAAGTTGTGGAGTCATTTTGGAGGGTTTGGCCATAACTCACCACGCTGGCCAAGTGGGTTGGTGAGTGTGGGATAGAATTTCCTCTAATCCCGATGGTATAGTTATACCGCTATTGCCGGTCGTCAGAGCCCCTTTAGTGGGAACAGGATGCACCACGAGAAGGCGTGGTTGACATTTGTCAAGGAGAGGCTGTGATGTTACGCATCACCTGACCTTACATCCCATATATATATATATATATATATATATATATATATATATATATATATATATATATATATGCGTAACATCACAGCCTCTCCTTGACAAATGTCAACCCCGCCTTCTCGTGGTGCATCCTGTTCCCACTAAAGGGGCTCTGACGACCGCCCATAGCGGTATAACTATACCATCGGGATCAGAGGAAATGCTATCCCACACTCACCAAACCGCTTGGCCAGCGTGGTGAGTTATGGCCAAACCCTCCAAAATGATTCCACAACTTAAATCTTGGCCCTCAGTCTCCGGCAGTTGGAATGTACCTGGCCAAGGCAGCGGCCAGGAAGGAAGAGAGCTATTTAGAACCCAAAAACAAGGAAGAGAGCTTTACCTTGTTTTTGGGTTCTAGGTTTTATAAGTTCAATGTTTGTACTTCATGTACTTTTTCTCTGTTGTTTTTTAGCTTTTCAGCTTTTAGGCATTGGTTTGTCTGTTAACATTTTTGCGGGTTTTAACTCTTTCTTTTCTTTGTAACTTTGAGCGTCTTTTGGGGTACCTAGGAACAGAAGATGGCTAAGCTTGTTCCTTTTCTATGCGCTGTTTTTTCAAAGTAGTTAAGTTCTTAATAACTAATTAATTATGCACTTAAAGCACTGCTGAAATACTTTGTACATATTGCAACTAACTGTTTAAGGTATATAACTTTCACAAAGTTTTCTTTAGTTAATTATTATCTTTAACTTATTCTCGTTTTCGTGCTGTCATAAGTTGTAGAGTAGGGGGTTTTAGACTCAAGTTTTCTTTCAAAAATCTGTTCGTTAAAAATTAATATTTCCTTTTTTAATTGCAATGTAAAAATTTGGATTTCTTTTGCATTGATTTTCAGGTTTAAATTCTTCTCTCAAACGAACTTGGCGTTTCGTTATGGCTGAAAATCATTTCTAATTATTATGTCACTCTCACAGCTTGAGTTCTCTTTAATCTTCTTCTCTCTGTTTAATAGTAACAGATGAAGAGCATGGGTCGGGCCAGTAAGGTTAATGGATGCAAGCGAAATTGTTAACTAGTGCTAGGTCATGCAACTCTACGGAGGACATGACATATATATATATTTTAAACTATTTTAGGTGGGAATGTTACTTGCATCTATGGCCTTGCAGAAACCCATTTCCAACTAGGTCTTTGTGGAAGTGAGAAAATGCAGAGTTTTTGCTGGTCCTTGATAAAGCCAAGGCTCAGTATTCTCGACACCTTCTACATTCAGTAGTTTTATTTTATTTTTTTATCTTTTCTCCTTTTACTCACACAGGTAGATACATAACCTTTTCTATGTTGTACTAGGTGTGAGTCAAAATTATATATGTATTTTTTTGCTTAGGTATCTTCTTTATAGAATGTGAATTCTGAATTTTCAAAACTGCTGCGTTGCGCGTTTTGATCTTCAGGTTATTTTGCAACCTTCGTTTTAAATTCTAAAGTTTTTCCTTAGTCTTCAGTTTTGCTCTTAAGTATATATATATATATATATATATATATATATACGACACTGGGATGTAAGGTTTGTCAGGTGATGCGTAACATCACATGTTACGCATCACCTGACCTTACATCCCATATATATATATATATATATATGTAATATATATATATATATATATATATATATATAATCAATTTCACTTGTCGTCCAAATGGGACGACAAGTGAAATTGATTTTATTATGTGTAACAAAAAAAATTCGTCATAGAAGACTGCAGTGTGCTAAACAAGTTCAACACAGGTAGTGACCATAGATTGGTGAGATGTAAGATGCACCTCAACACTAAACTTGAACGTGGCAAGCTCATAAGACAAACAAGATCTATTGACATAACCAACCTTAAAAAACACCATAATACCTTCAAGTTAGAACTGAAGAACAGGTTCTCTGCTTTAGAAGGCCTAACATCGAAAGAAGTGACATCTCTGAAGTTAACAGAAAAGTAACCAAAGCTCTTATGGAAACAGCAACAAAATTAGCTGGGTCTAAGAACAAGTTGCATGTGAACAAATTATCAGGAAAACCAAAATGTTGATGCAAAAAAGAAGAGATGAGGACAACTAAAGAAGATGTGACTTCCAAAGTGGAATATATAGAGCTATGCAAGACAGTAAGAAAAAGTATCACTGAAGACGTAAGGAAATTCAACTGTGAACTAGTGAGAAAAGCAATTGAAAACAACCAAAGCCTAAAGATAGCAAAGGGACATCTCAGTAAGGGAAGAAAACAGATTATGGCGCTGAAAAAAGAAGATGGTTCTGTAACAAGAAATAGAGGCGAAATTTTGACAAGAGTGAAAGATTTCTACTCCAAATTATATGAAAGGGATGATATATGCACTCCAGACATCATGAAAGATACCAGTACCAGAGTTCCTCCAGTCCTCCCAGCAGAAGTTGCACATGCAATCAAGAACATGAAGCGGGGAAAAGCTCCAGGAGAAGATGGAATTACTGTAGACATCATACAAGAAGCAAGTGGAGAAATCGAAACAGTACTCGCCCAAATTTTCACTCGATGCCTTAATGAAGGAAAGATTCCTGAGGATTGGAACACCGCTACAATGATCCTGCTACATAAGAAAGGTGACATTGAGGATCTCGGAAAACTACAGACCTATCAGCCTCCTATCAGTAGTGTATAAAATCTTCACTAAAGTTCTTTCACACCGCTTGAAGGTAACACTGGACATGGCTCAACCGAGAGAACAAGCTGGATTCAGGAGTGGCTACAGCAATAGATCATATCCACGTGCTGAGAGAACTAATTGAAAGAGCGAGGGAATATGAACTTCCATTGTGCATGGCTTTTATCGATTATGAAAAAGCCTTTGATTCGGTGAAACCATCAGCAGTTACAACGGCTCTGAAAACCTGCGGTATTGAAGATGCATACATTAATATTATTAATAACATCTATGAAATGCAAGTGCAAAGATTAGGCTGTTTGAAAATACAACACACGTAAAAATTGGAAAGGGAGTGAGACAAGGTGACACCATATCTCCGGCTCTTTAATGCCACATTGGAGGGTGTTTTCAGTCGCTGAGCTGGGAAAACACGGGGATAAAGATTAATGGAGATTATCTAACCCACCTTCGTTTTGCTGATGACGTAGTCATTTTTGCAACTACCCCATCAGAGCTGCAGAGTATGATCCAGGAACTTGCTGACAAGAGTAAAGAAGTGGGATTAAAAATGAACTTTCAGAAGACAAAAGTGATGTTCAATGCTTTTACAAGAAATGAAGATTTATTGCTTGATGGAGAGAAGCTGGAGATAACAGACACGTACGTTTATCTTGGACAAGCAGATATCAAGTGAGGGTCAACATTGATGAAGAAATTAATCGGCGTACAAAACTTGCCTGGAGAGCTTTTGGAAGAAACAGCATAATTTTCAAGAGCAATATGCCATTATGTCTTAAAAGAAAAGTGTTTGATCAATGCATCCTTCCAGTGCTTACGTATGGTGCAGAGACGTGGACCTTAACTGAAAGAGACATACAAAGGCTGCAGACAACTCAAAGAAGCATGGAGAGGTGCATGCTTGGTGTAACCAGGAGAGATAAGAAGAGGAACTCGTGGATCCGAAAAATGACAAGAGTGGAAGACATCATGATCAGAGTTAAATCCCTGAAATGGCAATGGGCTGGACATACGGCCAGAAGGACAGATCATCGATGGACAGCCGAAATTTTAGATTGGATTCCAAGGGACAGGAAAAGACCCAGAAGAAGACCACATGGGAGATGGGTGGATGAAATTCGAAAGTATGCAGGGGTGACATGGAGGAGACTGGCACAAGACAGACTGTTGTGGAGGAAACTTGGGGAGACCTTCGTCCAGCAGTGGATTGATAATGGTTGACAATGATGATGATGATGATGATATATAAGGTCAGGTGATGCGTAACATCACATGTTACGCATCACCTGACCTTACATCCCATATATTTTGTCACACAAGAGGTAAGCTCTCTTCCTTGTTTTTGGGTTCTAGGTTTTATAAGTTCAATGTTTGTACTTTATGTACCTTTTCTCTCTGTCGCTTTGTAACTTTTCAGCTTTTAAGCATTGGTTTGTCTGTTAACATTTATGCGGGTTTTACCTCTTACTTTTTCTTTGTAACTTTGAGCGTCTTTTGGGGTACCTAGGAACAGAAGAAGGCTAAGCTTGTTCCTTTTCTATGCGCTGTCTATGCGCTGTTTTTTCAAAGTAGTTAAGTTCTTAATAACTAATTAATTATGCACTTAAAGCACCGCTGAAATACTTTGTACATATTGCAACTAACTGTTTAAGGTATATAACTTTCACAAAGTTTTCTTTAGTTAATTATTATCTTTAACTTATTCTCGTTTTCGTGCTGTCATAAGTTGTAGAGTAGGGGGTTTTAGACTCAAGTTTTCTTTCAAAAATCTGTTCGTTATAAATTAACATTTCCTTTTTTAATTGCAATGTAAAATTTGGATTTCTTTTTTGCATTGTTTTTCAGGTTTAAATTCTCTCTCTAACGAACTTGGAATTTCGTTATAGCTGTAAATCATTTCTATTTTTTATGTCACTCTCACAGCTTGAGTTCTCTTTAATCTTCTTCTCTCTGTTTAATAGTAACAGATGAAGAGCATGGGTCGGGCCATGAAGGTTAATGGATGCAAGCGAAATTGTTAACTAGTGCTAGGTCATGCTACTCGCCTACGGAGGACATGACTTATATATATATATTTTTTAAACTATTTTAGGTGGGAATGTTACTTGCATCTATGGCCTTGCAGAAACCCATTTCCAACTAGGTCTTTGTGGAAGTGAGAAAATGCAGAGTTTTTGCTGGTCCTTGATAAAGCCAAGGCTCAGTATTCTCGACACCTTCTACATTCAGTTGTTTTATTTTATTTTTTTATCTTTTCTCCTTTTACTCACACAGGTAGATACATAACCTTTTCTATGTTGTACTAGGTGTGAGTCAAAATTATATATGTATTTTTTTGCTTAGGTATCTTCTTTATAGAATATATATATATATATATATACCACACTGGGATGTAAGGTCAGGTGATGCGTAACATCACAGCCTCTCCTTGACAAATGTCAACCTTGCCTTCTCGTGGTGCATCCTGTTCCCACTAAAGGGGCTCTGACGACCGCCCATAGCGGTATAACTATACCATCGGGATTAGAGGGAAATTCTATCCCACACTCACCAACCCGCTGGCCAGCGTGGTGAGTTATGGCCAAACCCCTCCAAAATGACTCCACAACTTAAATCTTGGCCCTCAGTCTCCGGCAGCTGGAATGTACCTGGCCAAGGCAGCGGCCAGTGCGACATGAAGGCAGAGGGTGCTAAGAATCCCCGGAGGACCGGACTAGGCTGCCATCTGATGCTGACCTTGGCTACTTACAATGGACGTCTCCCTATCTTCTGATTCAAGGCTTCTTGAATTGGAAGAGGAACTACAAAGGATCAAGTGGGACATCGTGGGGCTAAGTGAGGTAAGGAGAAAAGGAGAAGATCTCATCGAACTGAAAAGTGGACATCTCTTCTACTATCGTGGGACAGATACTGGCAGAACTAGTGGTGTTGGATTTATAATAAACAAGAAACTGAAGGATAAAGTTGTAGAAGTTGAAAGTTCCTCTGACAGAGCTGCACGACTTGTTATCCAACTCTCGAAAAGATACCAGGCTCAGATTATTCAAACTTATCCACCACAAGTCATCCTGAAGAAGAAATTGAAGAATTTTATGAGGAAATTTGTCATCTAAATAATAAAGGTAAGCAGCACTTGAAGATAATTATGGGAGATTTCAATGCAAAAATAGGGCAACGGCAACTGAATGAAACTTCAGTAGGTAAATTCGGTCACGGCAACAGAAACCAGCGTGGAAATACTCTCGTTGAGTTTGCAGAGGCAGAAGGGTTTTTCATCTTGAACTCCTTCTTCAAGAAAAAGCCACACAGGAAATGGACATGGAGACATCCAAATGGGACGACAAGTGAAATTGATTTTATTATGTGTAACAAAAAAATTCGTCATAGAAGACTGCAGTGTGCTAAACAAGTTCAACACAGGTAGTGACCATAGATTGGTGAGATGTAAGATGCACCTCAACACTAAACTTGAACGTGGCAAGCTCATAAGACAAACAAAATGTATTGACATAACCAACCTTAAAAAACACCATAATACCTTCAAGTTGGAACTGAAGAACAGATTCTCTGCTTTAGAAGGCCTAACATCGGAAGAAGTGGACATCTCTGAAGTTAACAGAAAAGTAACCAAAGCTCTTATGGAAACAGCAACAAAATTAGCTGGGTCTAAGAACAAGTTGCATGTGAACAAATTATCAGGAAAAAACCAAAATGTTGATGCAAAAAAGAAGAGAGATGAGGACAACTAAAGAAGATGTGACTTCCAAAGTGGAATATATAGAGCTATGCAAGACAGTAAGAAAAAGTATCACTGAAGACGTAAGGAAATTCAACTGTGAACTAGTGAGGAAAGCAATTGAAAACAACCAAAGCCTAAAGATAGCAAAGGGACATCTCAGTAAGGGAAGAAAACAGATTATGGCACTGAGAAAAGAAGATGGTTCTGTAACAAGAAATAGAGGCGAAATTTTGACAAGAGTGAAAGATTTCTACTCCAAATTATATGAAAGGGATGATATATGCACTCCAGACATCATGAAAGATACCAGTACCAGAGTTCCTCCAGTCCTTCCAGCAGAAGTTGCACATGCAATCAAGAACATGAAGCGAGGAAAAGCTCCAGGAGAAGATGGAATTACTGTAGACATCATACAAGAAGCAAGTGGAGAAATCGAAACAGTACTCGCCTCAAATTTTCACTCGATGCCTTAATGAAGGAAAGATTCCTGAGGATTGGAACACCGCTACAATGATCCTGCTGCATAAGAAAGGTGACATTGATGATCTCGGAAACTACAGACCTATCAGCCTCCTATCAGTAGTTTATAAAATCTTCACTAAAGTTCTTTCACACCGCTTGAAGGTAACACTGGACATGGCTCAACCGAGAGAACAAGCTGGATTCAGGAGTGGCTACAGCACAATAGATCATATCCACGTGCTGAGAGAACTAATTGAAAGAGCGAGGGAATATGAACTTCCATTGTGCATGGCTTTTATCGATTATGAAAAAGCCTTTGATTCGGTGAAACCATCAGCAGTTACAACGGCTCTGAAAACCTGCGGTATTGAAGATGCATACATTAATATTATTAATAACATCTATGAAAATGCAAGTGCAAAGATTAGGCTGTTTGAAAATACAACACACGTAAAAAATTGAAAGGGAGTGAGACAAGGTGACACCATATCTCCGGTTTTTTAATGCCACATTGGAGGGTGTTTTTCAGTCGCTGAGCTGGGAAAACACGGGGATAAAGATTAATGGAGATTATCTAACCCACCTTCGTTTTGCTGATGACGTAGTCATTTTTGCAACTACCCCATCAGAGCTGCAGAGTATGATCCAGGAACTTGCTGACAAGAGTAAAGAAGTGGGATTAAAAATGAACTTTCAGAAGACAAAAGTGATGTTCAATGCTTTTACAAGAAAATGAAGATTTATTGCTTGATGGAGAGAAGCTGGAGATAACAGACACGTACGTTTATCTTGGACAGCAGATATCAAGTGAGGGTCACATTGATGAAGAAATTAATCGGCGTACAAAACTTGCCTGGAGAGCTTTTGGAAGAAACAGCATAATTTTCAAGAGCAATATGCCATTATGTCTTAAAAGAAAAGTGTTTGATCAATGCATCCTTCCAGTGCTTACGTATGGTGCAGAGACGTGGACCTTAACTGAAAGAGACATACAAAGGCTGCAGACAACTCAAAGAAGCATGGAGAGGTGCATGCTTGGTGTAACCAGGAGAGATAAGAAGAGGAACTCGTGGATCCGAAAAATGACAAGAGTGGAAGACATCATGATCAGAGTTAAATCCCTGAAATGGCAATGGGCTGGACATACGGCCAGAAGGACAGATCATCGATGGACAGCCGAAATTTTAGATTGGATTCCAAGGGACAGGAAAAGACCCAGAAGAAGACCACATGGGAGATGGGTGGATGAAATTCGAAAGTATGCAGGGGTGACATGGAGGAGACTGGCACAAGACAGACTGTTGTGGAGGAAACTTGGGGAGACCTTCGTCCAGCAGTGGATTGATAATGGTTGACAATGATGATGATGATGATGATATATATGTAAGGTCAGGTGATGCGTAACATCACATGTTACGCATCACCTGACCTTACATCCCATATATTTTGTCACACAAGAGGTAAGCTCTCTTCCTTGTTTTTGGGTTCTAGGTTTTATAAGTTCAATGTTTGTACTTTATGTACCTTTTCTCTGTCGCTTTGTAACTTTTCAGCTTTTAAGCATTGGTTTGTCTGTTAACATTTATGCGGGTTTTACCTCTTACTTTTCTTTGTAACTTTGAGCGTCTTTTGGGGTACCTAGGAACAGAAGAAGGCTAAGCTTGTTCCTTTTCTATGCGCTGTCTATGCGCTGTTTTTTCAAAGTAGTTAAGTTCTTAATAACTAATTAATTATGCACTTAAAGCACCGCTGAAATACTTTGTACATATTGCAACTAACTGTTTAAGGTATATAACTTTCACAAAGTTTTCTTTAGTTAATTATTATCTTTAACTTATTCTCGTTTTCGTGCTGTCATAAGTTGTAGAGTAGGGGGTTTTAGACTCAAGTTTTCTTTCAAAAATCTGTTCGTTATAAATTAACATTTCCTTTTTAATTGCAATGTAAAATTTGGATTTCTTTTGCATTGTTTTTCAGGTTTAAATTCTCTCTCTAACGAACTTGGAATTTCGTTATAGCTGTAAATCATTTCTATTTTTTATGTCACTCTCACAGCTTGAGTTCTCTTTTAATCTTCTTCTCTCTGTTTAATAGTAACAGATGAAGAGCATGGGTCGGGCCATGAAGGTTAATGGATGCAAGCGAAATTGTTAACTAGTGCTAGGTCATGCTACTCTACGGAGGACATGACTTATATATATATATTTTTTAAACTATTTTAGGTGGGAATGTTACTTGCATCTATGGCCTTGCAGAAACCCATTTCCAACTAGGTCTTTGTGGAAGTGGGAGAAAATGCAGAGTTTTTGCTGGTCCTTGATAAAGCCAAGGCTCAGTATTCTCGACACCTTCTACATTCAGTTGTTTTATTTTATTTTTTTATCTTTTCTCCTTTTACTCACACAGGTAGATACATAACCTTTTCTATGTTGTACTAGGTGTGAGTCAAAAATTATATATGTATTTTTTTGCTTAGGTATCTTCTTTATAGAATATATATATATATATATATACCACACTCGGGGGATGTAAGGTCAGGTGATGCGTAACATCACAGCCTCTCCTTGACAAATGTCAACCTTGCCTTCTCGTGGTGCATCCTGTTCCCACTAAAGGGGCTCTGACGACCGCCCATAGCGGCATAACTATACCATCGGGATTAGAGGAAATTCTATCCCACACTCACCAACCCGCTTGGCCAGCGTGGTGAGTTATGGCCAAACCCCTCCAAAATGACTCCACAACTTAAATCTTGGCCCTCAGTCTCCGGCAGCTGGAATGTACCTGGCCAAGGCAGCGGCCAGTGCGACATGAAGGCAGAGGGTGCTAAGAATCCCCGGAGGACCGGACTAGGCTGCCATCTGATGCTGACCTTGGCTACTTACAATGGACGCTCCCTATCTTCTGATTCAAGGCTTCTTGAATTGGAAGAGGAACTACAAAGGATCAAGTGGGACATCGTGGGGCTAAGTGAGGTAAGGAGAAAAGGAGAAGATCTCATCGAACTGAAAAGTGGACATCTCTTCTACTATCGTGGGACAGATACTGGCAGAACTAGTGGTGTTGGATTTATAATAAACAAGAAACTGAAGGATAAAGTTGTAGAAGTTGAAAGTTCCTCTGACAGAGCTGCACGACTTGTTATCCAACTCTCGAAAAGATACCAGGCTCAGATTATTCAAACTTATGCACCCACCACAAGTCATCCTGAAGAAGAAATTGAAGAATTTTATGAGGAAATTTGTCATCTAAATAATAAAGGTAAGCAGCACTTGAAGATAATTATGGGAGATTTCAATGCAAAAATAGGGCAACGGCAACTGAATGAAACTTCAGTAGGTAAATTCGGTCACGGCAACAGAAACCAGCGTGGAAATACTCTCGTTGAGTTTGCAGAGGCAGAAGGGTTTTTCATCTTGAACTCCTTCTTCAAGAAAAAGCCACACAGGAAATGGACATGGAGACATCCAAATGGGACGACAAGTGAAATTGATTTTATTATGTGTAACAAAAAATTCGTCATAGAAGACTGCAGTGTGCTAAACAAGTTCAACACAGGTAGTGACCATAGATTGGTGAGATGTAAGATGCACCTCAACACTAAACTTGAACGTGGCAAGCTCATAAGACAAACAAAATGTATTGACATAACCAACCTTAAAAAACACCATAATACCTTCAAGTTGGAACTGAAGAACAGATTCTCTGCTTTAGAAGGCCTAACATCGGAAGAAGTGGACATCTCTGAAGTTAACAGAAAAGTAACCAAAGCTCTTATGGAAACAGCAACAAAATTAGCTGGGTCTAAGAACAAGTTGCATGTGAACAAATTATCAGGAAAAACCAAAATGTTGATGCAAAAAAGAAGAGAGATGAGGACAACTAAAGAAGATGTGACTTCCAAAGTGGAATATATAGAGCTATGCAAGACAGTAAGAAAAAGTATCACTGAAGACGTAAGGAAATTCAACTGTGAACTAGTGAGGAAAGCAATTGAAAACAACCAAAGCCTAAAGATAGCAAAGGGACATCTCAATAAGGGAAGAAAACAGATTATGGCACTGAGAAAAGAAGATGGTTCTGTAACAAGAAATAGAGGCGAAATTTTGACAAGAGTGAAAGATTTCTACTCCAAATTATATGAAAGGGATGATATATGCACTCCAGACATCATGAAAGATACCAGTACCAGAGTTCCTCCAGTCCTTCCAGCAGAAGTTGCACATGCAATCAAGAACATGAAGCGAGGAAAAGCTCCAGGAGAAGATGGAATTACTGTAGACATCATACAAGAAGCAAGTGGAGAAATCGAAACAGTACTCGCCCAAATTTTCACTCGATGCCTTAATGAAGGAAAGATTCCTGAGGATTGGAACACCGCTACAATGATCCTGCTGCATAAGAAAGGTGACATTGATGATCTCGGAAACTACAGACCTATCAGCCTCCTATCAGTAGTTTATAAAATCTTCACTAAAGTTCTTTCACACCGCTTGAAGGTAACACTGGACATGGCTCAACCGAGAGAACAAGCTGGATTCAGGAGTGGCTACAGCACAATAGATCATATCCACGTGCTGAGAGAACTAATTGAAAGAGCGAGGGAATATGAACTTCCATTGTGCATGGCTTTTATCGATTATGAAAAAGCCTTTGATTCGGTGAAACCATCAGCAGTTACAATGACTCTGAAAACCCTGCGGTATTGAAGATGCATACATTAATATTATTAATAACATCTATGAAAATGCAAGTGCAAAGATTAGGCTGTTTGAAAATACAACACACGTAAAAATTGGAAAGGGAGTGAGACAAGGTGACACCATATCTCCGAAGCTCTTTAATGCCACATTGGAGGGTGTTTTTCAGTCGCTGATCTGTTAAAACAAGGGGATAAAGATTAATGGAGATTATCTAACCCACCTTCGTTTTGCTGATGACGTAGTCATTTTTGCAACTACCCCATCAGAGCTGCAGAGTATGATCCAGGAACTTGCTGACAAGAGTAAAGAAGTGGGATTAAAAATGAACTTTCAGAAGACAAAAGTGATGTTCAATGCTTTTACAAGAAATGAAGATTTATCGATTGATGGAGAAAAGCTGGAGATAACAGACACGTATGTTTATCTTGGACAGCAGATATCAAGTGAGGGTCACATTGATGAAGAAATTAATCGGCGTACAAAACTTGCCTGGAGAGCTTTTGGAAGAAACAGCCTAATTTTCAAGAGCAATATGCCATTATGTCTTAAAAGAAAAGTGTTTGATCAATGCATCCTTCCAGTGCTTACGTATGGTGCAGAGACGTGGACCTTAACTAAAAGAGACATACAAAGGCTGCAGACAACTCAAAGAAGCATGGAGAGGTGCATGCTTGGTGTAACCAGGAGAGATAAGAAGAGGAACTCGTGGATCCGAAAAATGACAAGAGTGGAAGACATCATGATCAGAGTTAAATCCCTGAAATGGCAATGGGCTGGACATACTGCCAGAAGGACAGATCATCGATGGACAGCCGAAATTTTAGATTGGATTCCAAGGGACAGGAAAAGACCCAGAAGAAGACCACATGGGAGATGGGTGGATGAAATTCGAAAGTATGCAGGGGTGACATGGAGGAGACTGGCACAAGACAGACCGTTGTGGAGGAAACTTGGGGAGACCTTCATCCAGCAGTGGATTGATAATGGTTGACAATGATGATGATGATGATGATGATGATACCACACTCACCAACCCGCTTGGCCAGCGTGGTGAGTTATGGCCAAACCCCTCCAAAATGACTCCACAACTTAAATCTTGGCCCTCAGTCTCCGGCAGCTGGAATGTACCTGGCCAAGGCAGCGGCCAGTGCAACATGAAGGCAGAGGGTGCTAAGAATCCCCGGAGGACCGGACTAGGCTGCCATCTGATGCTGACCTTGGCTACGTATAACGGACGCTCACTATCTTCTGATTCAAGGCTTCTTGAATTGGAAAAGGAACTACAAAGGATCAAGTGGGACATCGTCGGGCTAAGTGAGGTAAGGAGAAAAGGAGAAGATCTCATTGAACTGAAAAGTGGACATCTCTTCTACTATCGTGGGACAGATACTGGCAGAACTAGTGGTGTTGGATTTATAATAAACAAGAAACTGAAGGATAAAGTTGTAGAAGTTGAAAGTTCCTCTGACAGAGCTGCACGACTCGTTATCCAAATCTCTAAAAGATACCAGGCTCAGATTATTCAAACTTATGCACCCACCACAAGTCATCCTCAAGAAGAAATTGAAGAATTTTATGAGGAAATTCGTCATCTAAATAATAAAGGTAAGCAGCACTTGAAAATGATTATGGGAGATTTCAATGCAAAAATAGGGCAACAGCAACAGAATGAAACTTCAGTAGGTAAATTCGGTCACGGCAACAGAAACCAGCGTGGAAATACTCTCGTAGAGTTTGCAGAGGCAGAAGGGTTTTTCATCTTGAACTCCTTTTTCAAGAAAAAGCCACACAGGAAATGGACATGGAGACATCCAAATGGGACGACAAGTAAAATTGATTTTATTATGTGTAACAAAAAATTCGTCATAGAAGACTGCAGTGTGCTAAACAAGTTCAACACAGGCAGTGACCATAGATTGGTGAGATGTAAGATGCACCTCAACACTAAACTCGAACGTAGCAAGCTCATAAGACAAACAAAATGTATTGACATAACCAACCTTAAAAAACACCATAATACCTTCAAATTGGAACTGAAGAACAGATTCTCTGCTTTAGAAGGCCTAACATCGGAAGAAGTGGATATTTCTGAAGTTAACAGAAAAGTAACCAAAGCTCTTATGGAAACAGCAACAAAATTAGCTGGGTCTAAAAACAAATTGCATGTGAACAAATTATCAGGAAAAACCAAAATGTTGATGCAAAAAAGAAGAGTGATGAGGACAACTAAAGAAGATGTGACTTCCAAAGTGGAATATATAGAGCTATGCAAGACAGTACGAAAAAGTATCACTGAAGACGTAAGGAAATTCAACTGTGAACTAGTAAGGAAAGCAATTGAAAACAACCAAAGCCTAAAGATAGTAAAGGGACATCTTAGTAAGGGGAAAAAACAGATTATGGCACTGAGAAAAGAAGATGGTTCTGTAACAAGAAATAGAGGCGAAATTTTGACAAGAATGAAAGATTTCTACTCCAAATTATATGAAAGGGATGATACATGTACTCCAGACATCATGAAAGGTACCAGTACCAGAGTTCTTCCAGTCCTTCCAGCAGAAGTTGCACATGCAATCAAGAACATGAAGCGGGGAAAAGCTCCAGGAGAAGATGGAATTACTGTAGACATCATACAAGAAGCAAGTGGAGAAATCGACACAGTACTCGCCCAAATTTTCACTCGATGCCTTAATGAAAGGAAAATTCCTGAGAATTGGAACAACGCTACAATGATCTTGCTACATAAAAAAGGTGACATTGAGGATCTCAGAAACTACAGACCTATCAGCCTCCTATCAGTGGTTTATAAAATCTTCACTAAAGTTCTTTCACACCGCTTGAAGGTAACACTGGACATGGCTCAACCGAGAGAACAAGCTGGATTCAGGAGTGGCTACAGCACAATAGATCATATCCACGTACTGAGAGAACTAATTGAAAGAGCGAGGGAATATGAACTTCCATTGTGCATGGCTTTTATCGATTATGAAAAAGCCTTTGATTCGGTGAAACAATCAGCAGTTGCAATGGCTCTGAAATCCTGCGGTATTGAAGATGCATACATTAATATTATTAATAACATCTATGAAAATGCAAGTGCAAAGATTCGGCTGTTTGAAAATACAACACACATAAAAATTGGAAAAGGAGTGAGACAAGGTGACACCATATCTCCGAAGCTCTTTAATGCCACATTGGAAAATGTCTTTCAATCACTGAACTGGGAAAACAAAGGGATAAAAATTAATGGAGATTATCTAACCCACCTTCGTTTTGCTGATGACATAGTCATTTTTGCAACTACCCCATCAGAGCTACAGAGTATGATCCAGGAACTTGCTGACAAGAGTAAAGAAGTGGGATTAGAAATGAACTTTCAGAAGACAAAAGTGATGTACAAAGCTTTTACAAGAAATGAAGATTTATCGATTGATGGAGAAAAGCTGGAAATAACAGACACGTACGTTTATCTTGGACAGCAGATATCAAGTGAGGGTCACATTGGTGAAGAAATTAATCGGCGTACAAAACTTGCCTGGAGAGCTTTTGGAAGAAACAGCATAATTTTCAAGAGCAATATGCCATTATGTCTTAAAAGAAAAGTGTTTGATCAATGCAACCTTCCAGTGCTTACGTATGGTGCAGAGACGTGGACCTTAGCTAAAAGAGACATACAAAGGCTGCAGACAACTCAAAGTAGCATGGAGAGGTGCATGCTTGGTGTAACCAGGAGAGATAAGAAGAGGAACACGTGGATCCGAAAAATGACAAGAGTGGAAGACATCATGATCAGAGTTAAATCCCTGAAATGGCAATGGGCTGTACATACTGCCAGAAGAACAGACCATCGATGGACAGCCGAAATTTTAGACTGGATTCCAAGGGACAGGAAAAGACCCAGAAGAAGACCACATGGAAGATGGGTGGATGAAATTCGAAAGTATGCGGGAGTGACATGGAGGAGACTGGCACAAGGCAAACCGTTGTGGAGGAAACTTGGGGAGACCTTCGTCCAGCAGTGGATTGATAATGGTTGACAATGATGATGATGATGATATATATATATATATATATATATATACTTAAGAGCAAAACTGAAGACTAAGGAAAAAATTTTAGAATTTAGAACGAAGGGTGCAAAATAACCTGAAAATCAAAACGCGCAACGCAGCAGTTTTGAAAATTCAGAATTCACATTCTATAAAGATACCTAAGCAAAAAAAATATACAAATATAATTTTGACTCACACCTAGTACAACATAGAAAAGGTTATGTATCTACCTGTGTGAGTAAAAGGAGAAAAGAAAAAAAAAAATAAAATAAAACAACTGAATGTAGAAGGTGTCGAGAATACTGAGCCTTGGCTTTATCAAGGACCAGCAAAAACTCTGCATTTTCTCACTTCCACAAAGACCTAGTTGGAAATGGGTTTCTGCAAGGCCATAGATGCAAGTAACATTCCCACCTAAAATAGTTTAAAATATATATATATAAGTCATGTCCTCCGTAGAGTAGCATGACCTAGCACTAGTTAACAATTTCGCTTGCATCCATTAACCTTCATGGCCCGACCCATGCTCTTCATCTGTTACTATTAAACAGAGAGAAGAAGATTAAAGAGAACTCAAGCTGTGAGAGTGACATAATAAATAGAAATGATTTTCAGCTATAACGAAATTCCAAGTTCGTTTGAGAGAGAATTTAAACCTGAAAAACAAATTTTACATTGCAATTAAAAAAGGAAATGTTAATTTATAACGAACAGATTTTTGAAAGAAAACTTGAGTCTAAAACCCCCTACTCTACAACTTATGACAGCACGAAAAGCTCTCTTCCTTGTTTTTGGGCTCTAGGTTTTATAAGTTCAATGTTAGTACTTCATGTACCTTTTCTCTGTATTTTTAGCTTTTCAGCTTTTAAGCATTGGTTTGTCTGTTAACATTTATGCGGGTTTTAACTCTTACTTTTCTTTGTAACTTTGAGCGTCTTTTGTGGTACCTAGGAACAGAAGATGGCTAAGCTTGTTCCTTTTCTATGCGCTGTCTATGCGCTGTTTTTTCAAAGTAGTTAAGTTCTTAATAACTAATTAATTATGCACTTAAAGCACTGCTGAAATACTTTGTACATATTGCAACTAACTGTTTAAGGTATATAACTTTCACAAAGTTTTCTTTAGTTAATTATTATCTTTAACTTATTCTCGTTTTCGTGCTGTCATAAGTTGTAGAGTAGGGGGTTTTAGACTCAAGTTTTCTTTCAAAAATCTGTTCGTTATAAATTAACATTTCCTTTTTTAATTGCAATGTAAAATTTGTTTTTCAGGTTTAAATTCTCTCTCAAACGAACTTGGAATTTCGTTATAGCTGAAAATCATTTCTATTTATTATGTCACTCTCACAGCTTGAGTTCTCTTTAATCTTCTTCTCTCTGTTTAATAGTAACAGATGAAGAGCATGGGTCGGGCCATGAAGGTTAATGGATGCAAGCAAAATTGTTAACTAGTGCTAGGTCATGCTACTCTACGGAGGACATGACTTATATATATATATTTTAAACTATTTTAGGTGGGAATGTTACTTGCATCTATGGCCTTGCAGAAACCCATTTCCAACTAGGTCTTTGTGGAAGTGAGAAAATGCAGAGTTTTTGCTGGTCCTTGATAAAGCCAAGGCTCAGTATTCTCGACACCTTCTACATTCAGTTGTTTTATTTTATTTTTTTTTTTCTTTTCTCCTCAAAATTATATTTGTATATTTTTTTTGCTTAGGTATCTTTATAGAATATATATATATATATATATATATGGGATGTAAGGTCAGGTGATGCTTAACATCACACCCTCTCCTTGACAAATGTCAACCCCACCTTCTCGTGGTGCATCCTCTTCCCACTAATGGGGCTCTGACGACCACCAATAGCGATATAACTATACCATCGATATTAGAGGAAATGCTATCCCACACTCACCAACCCGCTTGGCCAGCATGGTGAGTTATGGCCAAACCCCTCCAATGATTCCACAACTTAAATCTTGGCCCTCAGTCTCCGGCAGCTGCAATGTACCTGGCCAAGGCAGAGGGTGCTAAGAATCCCTGGAGGACCGGACTAGGCTGCCATCTGATGCTGACCTTGGCTACGTATAATGGACGCTCCCTATCTTCTGATTCAAGGCTTCTTGAATTGGAAGAGGAACTACAAAGGATCAAGTGGGACATCGTCGGGCTAAGTGAGGTAAGGAGAAAAGGAGAAGATCTCATTGAACTGAAAAGTGGACATCGCTTCTACTATCGTGGGACAGATACTGGCAGAACTAGTGGTGTTGGATTTATAATAAACAAGAAACTGAAGGATAAAGTTGTAGAAGTTGAAAGTTCCTCTGACAGAGCTGCACGACTCGTTATCCAACTCTCTAAAAGATACCAGGCTCAGATTATTCAAACTTATGCACCCACCACAAGTCATCCTCAAGAAGAAATTGAAGAATTTTATGAGGAAATTCGTCATCTAAATAATAAAGGTAAGCAGCACTTGAAAATGATTATGGGAGATTTCAATGCAAAAATAGGGCAACAGCAACAGAATGAAACTTCAGTAGGTAAATTCGGTCACGGCAACAGAAACCAGCGTGGAAATACTCTCGTTGAGTTTGCAGAGGCAGAAGGGTTTTTCATCTTGAACTCCTTCTTCAAGAAAAAGCCACACAGGAAATGGACATGGAGACATCCAAATGGGACGACAAGTGAAATTGATTTTATTATGTGTACCAAAAATTCGTCATAGAAGACTGCAGTGTGCTAAACAAGTTCAACACAGGTAGTGACCATAGATTGGTGAGATGTAAGATGCACCTCAACACTAAACTTGAACGTGGCAAGCTCATAAGACAAACTAAATGTATTCACATAACCAGCCTTAAAAAACACCGTAATACCTTCAAGTTGGAACTGAAGAACAGATTCTCTGCTTTAGAAGGCCTAACATCGAAAGAAGTGGATATTTCTGAAGTTAACAGAAAAGTAGCCAAAGCTCTTATGGAAACAGCAACAAAATTAGCTGGGTCTAAGAACAAGTTGCATGTGAATAAATTATCAGGAAAAACCAAAATGTTGATGCAAAAAAGAAGAGAGATGAGGACAACTAAAGAAGATGCGACTTCCAAACTGGAATATATAGAGCTATGCAAGACAGTACGAAAAAGTATCACTGAAGACGTAAGAAAATTCAACTGTGAACTAGTGAGGAAAGCAATTGAAAACAACCAAAGCCTAAAGATAGCAAAGGGACATCTCAGTAAGGGAAGAAAACAGATTATGGCACTGGGAAAAGAAGATGGTTCTGTAACAAGAAATAGAGGCGAAATTTTGACAAGAGTGAAAGATTTCTACTCCAAATTATATGAAAGGGATGATACATGTACTCCAGACATCATGAAAGGTACCAGTACCAGAGTTCCTTCAGTCCTTCCAGCAGAAGTTGCACATGCAATCAAGAACATGAAGTAGGGGAAAGCTCCAGGAGAAGATGAAATTACTGCAGACATCATACAAGAAGCAAGTGGAGAAATCGAAACAGTACTCGCCCAAATTTTCACTCGATGCCTTAATGAAGGGAAGATTCCTGAGGATTGGAAGACCGCTACAATGATCCTGCTACATAAAAAAGGTGACATTGAGGATCTCGGAACTACAGACCTATCAGCCTTCTATCAGTGGTTTATAAAATCTTCACTAAAGTTCTTTCACACCGCTTGAAGGTAACACTGGACATGGCTCAACCGAGAGAACAAGCTGGATTCAGGAGTGGCTACAGCACCATAGATCATATCCATGTACTGAGAGAACTAATTGAAAGAGCGAGGGAATATGAACTTCCATTGTGCATGGCTTTTATCGATTATGAAAAAGCCTTTGATTCGGTAAAACCATCAGCAGTTACAATGGCTCTGAAATCCTGTGGTATTGAAGATACATACATTAATATTATTAATAACATCTATGAAAATGCAAGTGCAAAGATTCGGCTGTTTGAAAATACAGCACACATAAAAATTGGAAAGGGAGTGAGACAAGGTGACACCATATCTCCGAAGCTCTTTAATGCCACATTGGAGGGTGTCTTTCAGTCACTGAGCTGGGAAAACAAGGGGATAAAGATTAATGGAGATTATCTAACCCACCTTCGTTTTGCCGATGACGTAGTCATTTTTGCAACTACCCCATCAGAGCTGCAGAGTATGATCCAGGAACTTGGTGACAAGAGTAAAGAAGTGGGATTAAAAATGAACTTTCAGAAGACGAAAGTGATGTTCAATGCTTTTACAAGAAATGAAGATTTATCGATGGATGGAGAAAAGCTGGAGATGACAGGCACGTACGTTTATCTTGGACAGCAGATATCAAGTGAGGGTCACATTGATGAAGAAATTAATCGGCGTACAAAACTTGCCTAGTGAGCTTTTGGAAGAAACAGCATAATTTTCAAGAGCAATATGCCATTATGTCTTAAAAGAAAAGTGTTTGATCTATGCATCCTTCCAGTGCTTACGTATGGTGCAGAGACGTGGACCTTAACTAAAAGAGACATACAAATGCTGCAGACAACTCAAAGAAGTATGGAGAGGTGCATGCTTGGTGTAACCAGGAGAGATAAGAAGAGGAACTCGTGGATCCGAAAAAGGACAAGAGTGGAAGACATCATGATCAGAGTTAAATCCCTGAAATGGCAATGGGCTGGACATACTGCCAGAAGGACAGAACATCGATGGACAGCCGAAATTGTAGATTGGATTCCAAGGGACAGGAAAAAACCCAGAAGAAGACCACATGGGAGATGGGTGGATGAAATTCAAAAGTATGCAGGGGTGACATGGAGGAGACTGGCACAAGACAGACCGTTGTGGAGGAAACTTGGGGAGACCTTCGTCCAGCAGTGGATTGATAATGGTTTTCAATGATGATGATGATGATATATATACTGTATATATATATGTTCTATTAAGAAGAGACTGAAGCAAAATTTTTTTTGACTCAAAGCAAGTACAACATAGAAAAGGTTATATATTGACCGGTGTGAGTAAAAAGAGAAAAAAATTGGAAAAACAGAATGTAGAAAGTGTCGAGAATACTGAGCCTTGGCTTTATCAAGGACCACAAAGACCTATTTTGAAATGGGTTTCTGCAAAGCCATAGATGCAAGTAATAAGCCCACCAAAAAATTTAAAAAATATATATGTCATAACCTCCACAGAGTTGTATGACGAAGCTTTAGTTAACATTTTAGCATGCATCCATAACTTTCCTGGCCCAACCCATGCTCTTCATCTGTTTCTAATAAATAGAAAGAAGATGATTATAGAAAACTCAAGTTGTAAGAGTGATATAATGAATCAGAAGTAATGTTCGGCAATAAGACATTGCCAAGTTACCTAGTCGCCTAAGAGAGAATTTAAACCTGAATAGCAATACTAAAGTACTACAAATTCTTAAAACATTGCAATTAAAAAAGGAAATATTAATTTTTTTCTAAAGCATAGATTCCTGAAAGAAAACTGAATTACAAAACCCCCTACTCCGCAACTTCTGACAACACAAAAACGAGAATAAAATAAAGACAATAATAAACTAAAGAAATGCTTTGTGAAGGTTATATGACATAAACAATTAGTTGCAATATGTACAAAGTATTTCAGAAGTGCTTTAAGTGCATAATTAAGATCTTAACGACATTGAAAACACATCGTTGACTACAAGAACAAAAAAACGGCCAGCTGCTTAGCCTAAGTGCCCTATAAAACGTGCAAAGTTACCAAGAAAAGAGAGAGTTAAAATCCGCAAAAAGTTAATAGACTTGCCAGTGCTTAAATGCTTAAAGAAAAAAAAAAAAAAAAAAAGAAGAAATGTTTAAAAAGTTCAAACATTGAACTTGGAAAACCCAAAACCTAAAGACAATGAAGAGAGCTTACCTCTTATGCAACTCAACTTCTTCCACTCTTGAAGAAACATGGCCAACCTTTTACCCCAAACTTTCATTCACCCCTGCCACTCCCTAGATATTTGGATTATTAATAATAATGCAGAAGTAATTTCCACTATACTCGAAGTAAATCCCTTAGATATTAATAGTTATGATTTTGAGAACCTATATACTAATCTGCCTCTATCAGATATAATCACTACCTTTAAAGAGCTGTATGCAGAATTTAAACTTAACCAATTTGTTAATGTGGGAGCCTGGAACTCTTATCTCAATTGCTGCATAAAAAATAACCATATCTTATATAATAATACCCTCTATAAGCAAGTAAACAGTATCCCTATGGGAACGCCTACATCTACAAGTATTGCAAATCTATTCCTGTTTTTTAAGGAATATAAATTCATTAAAAATCACTCCACTTGCTCTGATAACTACCTTTACACCTTTAGATATATTGACGATCTGCTGTGTATAAATAATTCAGAAGTTATAGAAAGCGATTTTGATAATATCTATCCTAGCTCTCTTAACTTATGTAAAACCAACCACAGTAATCAGGAACTAGAGTTCCTAGACTTAAGCATTAAACTTAACAGAGGTAACCCATCCATTAGCCTCTTTGATAAAAGAGTTAATTTTCCTTTCAAAGTAATTAAATATCTACACTGGAATAATAACATATCAACCAAAGTTATTGAGAATGTACTAATTTCTCAGGTGCTTAGAATTTCAAGAATTTGCAGCAACAATTTGGACTTCAATTACCACATTAATATACTATTAGACAGTTTTCTAGAGAACAAAATTCCTAATTCTTTCATCAAAAGAACTTTAAGAAAAATTACTCTAAATAATAGAGTAAGGTTGGCAGATCTGCTTTAATTTTCTACACAGTTAATAATATGATTCTGACCAATGAAAGCCTTTTTTGGAAGTTGGTCTAGAGGATGTATATTAACTACAAAAATGAACCTTAGTGCTATGGATTAGACAAAATCACAAAAAACCCCTTAAAAATCTGTTTATAAAATAAAATAAGAATAAATATAAAAGGAAACTAGTTATTTACTCACTAGAATAGCTATACTATAAATAGTAAAACTAACATTAAAATTAATAGGATTCTGAATAGTCTATAGAAGCTCACCAAGGTGATTTTAAATACATGCAAAGGTTATTAAATACACTACTTGTGTATTTCATAATATTTCTCATGTATTCTGGAGAGTTAATTCTGCTCTTTCTGATCAAACAGGTCCACATTCTTAATTATATTTTTCTGTAGTTAAAATCTCCACGGGTAGGATTTTTTTCAGTGTGTGGAGGCCTTCAGCCCCATCCACACTGCCCCCAGCGACTAGGGAGTGGCAGGGGTGAATGAAAGTTTAGGGTAAAAGGTCGGCCATGTTTCTTCAAGAGTGGAAGAAGTTGAGTTGCATAAGAGGTAAGCTCTCTTCATTGTCTTTAGGTTTTGGGTTTTCCAAGTTCAATGTTTGAACTTTTTAAACATTTCTTCTTTTTTTTTTTTTTTCGCTTTAAGCATTTAGGCACTGGAAAGTCTTTTAACTTTTTTGCGGATTTTAACTCTCTCTTTTCTTGGTAACTTTGCGTGTTTTATAGGGCACTTAGGTTAAGCAGCTGGCCGTATTTTTGTTCTTGTAGTCAACGATGTGTTTTCAATGTCGTTAAGATCTTAATAAGATCTTAATTATGCACTTAAAGCACTTCTGAAATACTTTGTACATATTGCAACTAATTGTTTATGTCATATAACCTTCACAAAGCATTTCTTTAGTTTATTATTGTCTTTATTTTATTCTCGTTTTTGTGTTGTCAGAAGTTGTGGAGTAGGGGGTTTTGTAATCCAGTTTTCTTTCAGGAATCTATGCTTTAGAAAAAATTAATATTTCAGGGCTGCCAGACCTGCGCCAATTGCGCCAGCCCGCGCCAAAACGTTGTTGTTGCGCCATCCTGCTACAAAATTGCGATTTTGATCAAATCTGCGGCAATTTTGTGCCGAAAGGGAAATTTTTCTGGTCATCGATATTTTAGCGTAATATTAGGATATTCAAAATCATTTCTGCGATAAATTAAAATTTCTCGCGAGTTCTGTGAATAAATAAAAGGATTATGTTTATATCGTGTTACTTGTAACCTGGGAATACCCTTTTTTTGGTTCATCCTTTGCGCCTGAACTTTGCCCCGTGCATGCGGAGAGCGAGGCTCATTTTCGCATTGCGTGGGGGTGGAACACTTTACTAACAAGCAATCGTCTGATTTATGTCTTCGTGCGTGAGACATGCGGGACCTCACGTACGAAGAGAGGAGTGGCTCTTTCAGGGAACGACAAGAAAATGTCTTAAACAGATTCTTCTACTGAAGGGTGTGAGGGGGGAGGAAAGAAGAGCAATCCCATTCCATAACGTCTCTGCGCAAGTGTTAAGTGCGGGAGCAGCGCTTATGTGACCAACTTTAGTGAATTTTTCTGTTCTCTTATAGTTTTGATTCCAATTGTAAGCAGCAGTAACGAAAGTTTGCCGTTGATGAAGACTATATGAAAAACTTTGTACGAAGGTTATCATGACACAATTGCTAAAAGTTAAGTTCACAATTTGATCATTAAATATTGCATTGATTTTTATTTTATGTGTTTTTATGTCTGAGGTACGCTTTTCTTCGGGAAAACTTAGGAGTTTGCCATGCACACGCAACCCAGAACGGGCTTGCGGCCGTTTGGTTTCGGAAATAATTTATTTTCATCTGAATGCCGCTAATCTTGAAAAATATGTTGCTAAAAACCAACCAAACGATGAACAGTAATTAAATTTTATTTATTCTTGCTATTTTTGCTGAGTGTATATTTGTAAATGTTCATTAGCGATAGCTACAGCGCTTGGACGCGGCAGCATCTAATTCCTGCGTTATGGCTATTCAATAAACTGCGGGTAGTATAGTTGTTTTCCCATTTATCCCACTTTAAGAATGGCAGAAATACTAATTAACAGTCGTAAGAGAAACAGTAAAATGTCAGAAAATCCGAAATATAACATTTTTCGTAGTTCAGGTAATTTCTTTCTATCCGAAAAGAGACGAAGTACCACCTGTGCCATTGTCTTTGTCTTCCGCGACTGTCTTTTTTGTGTCATCGGAAGAATGTTCTTTTGTCTTCGCTAAAGCCGCACACTTCAAAACGCCATTTGTTTGGTCGTTTTTTTTATTGTTTTTTTTTTGGTGATGGTGTTTTTATATGACATTTCTTTTGCGGCTAGAGTGGCCATTTAACTTATTCACGCATGAAAGTTATTGCGTGCTGAGTACGGAATAATTCTGTCTTTCAAAAATTTCTTTCTCCGAAAACGTAAGTTAGACGGAGCTCCAAAACTATCTTCGGTAATCGTCTTTTTTGTTTCCTTTTTTTTTTTTTTGTGATGTTCGCTAGTGTTATTGTTTGTAAAGATAATTTATTCCATACATATTGTATTTTAGCCTGGAAAAGTAGACAAAAAGTTCCGAAAAACGAAAGTTTGACGAAACGAGAATTTCTCTCGTAATCGTTATTCCCCCCCCGATGTTCCGTCTGACCTGAATTTTTAAATGCCATTATATATACCTATATTCGTAAGTGCGTGTGCACTTCAGCTTGAAAAAAGCAGAATTTTCCTATAGCGGGAATCTTGACAAAACGAAACTTTCTATAGCGGGAGTCTTGACAGAGCGAACTTTCTTCTGTAATTGCTTTTTTTTTTTTTGTGCTCCGCCTGTACTGACTTGCTTTTAAATGCCATTTTTTTCGCGTAAATTTCTGTACTTCAGCGTAAAAAAAAAAAAAAAAGAAAGAAAGGCAAAAATTTCCCGGAGATGTTTTCATTTTAGCTTGAAAATGGAGGCTTGAAATTGAAAGCCTTTAGGGAAAATTTCTCCTGTAATCTTATTTTTTTTTTTAATTTTATTTTCTTCATGCCCCACCTGTGTTGTTTTTTGGTTCTGAGAGGTTTGTAGGTCTGCTTTCACTCATTCATATATTTTTGAGAAAATTCAAGAAAAATAAGTTAATTGACACAACCTAAGATTAAAAATAAAAAAGCTCTTTGGTTGGATTAAGACGTGAGTTGAATAAAGGAAGAAGTCTGGTCATGTTCCGACTCACTGTCACTCATCTTCTCTGTAGTTGTGTTCGTTTTCATGATGTGTGTTTTCATTTTTTTCGTTCTCATTTGTTGGAACGACAATGCAGCTACGTTGCAGCGACTCCTAAATGACCACAGCGATACTTTCGCTGTCTTTTGCTTTTTTAAACAAATTGGCCTTTTTAATCGTATCTAGCTTTTAAACTTTGCCACATTCTCATTTTTCATTTTTACCGTATCAGCCTGATTTAATTTAAGCATTATACCTCGTTTTTAACACTGTTTGTTTGATTGTCTTGTGTCTGGCACTCTTTGGCCACACATTGCCTTTGCGCCATAAAAATGCACCAACCAACCTACCAAAGATATGTTATTTTTTTTTTTTTTCGCTGTTAGGCTGTTCAACTTTTTGTTTTGAGAAGAATAAGGGAATAGACCAGCTTAATAACAGAAATAAAGCAAACTGATGTTATTAACTTACATTTTTATGGAAATGCATTTATTATTGAGTTTCGTTCCTTGAGTGCAAGTATGAAATTGTCAGTTCAGACCATGGAGGAAAACAGAACTGACTGCTTGATGTCAGAGACTGTTGAAGTGAGTCTTCTGCTTTTAAATAAGAAAGTATGCAATGCTAAGTTCATTCTTTTGAATGTTACTGTAGTCACTAATTAATAAATTTAATAACTTGATTGAACTTTTTCATAGAATTATAATAGTCCCATTTTATCACTCAGCACTTCCAATTGTTCATATTGTGATAACCAGTATAAATAAACTATCTAAGCCTGGTGGACTTATGAATGTCAGCTTTTTAAGTAGTTCCACATATCAATGCGCTTTATTTATACAAGTCCTGGAGCGAAGAAGTTAGCTCCACGGCTGTATTGCTTGCGGTGTATTTAAATAGTATTAATTAGGATGCTATAATAATACTGAATTTTTTTATGAAAAAAAGTTCTTTATTTGAGACAAATGCAGAATAATAGTAGAAATGCTGTTTTTTACTTGAGGAATTGTTACAGCTAGCTCAAAATTTTGATTTGGTATGGTTTTTAATGGGAAGTGATTGAACAGAATTATATGTAATGTATAAATATGTAGTAGGTCTAATAGATTCCAATTGCAAAATTTTTCCCTTAAAATATATAATTTGGTAATTTTATAGCTACATAGATTATCATTAAAGAAAGCATAAGCAATAGGTGAAAGAATCCATACCTCTGTGTTGGAACTTTGGCGAACAAGCTTTTGGAATGTGTTTTGATGAAGATGCTGAATTCTGCATTCCTATTATTTCAGAAATTAATCAAAGTAACTGTTATCAGAATGGAAGAAATGATTCAGAAACCTTATAATTAATCAGAAACCTTATAATTAACCATTCAGGCTTAAGTAATTAATCATCTGTGCAAAACATTTCTACAGTTCATCTTTTCTAAGCTGAGAATTTGTGTTCTCTGCCTCATGTTTTGATTTTTACTCTCTTTCATGTTATAAATATATTTTATTCTCCTATGGTTTTTATTTTCTTTCTTCTGTGGTAGAGCAAGCTTCTTCCCTATCTGAGCTCTCACAAACAAAACTGCTCAGTTTTCATAGTGATGGCCCTAATGTAATGAAGTGCCTTAAAGGGAAAATAAAATATACAAACCCTCATTTGATTGACATTGGGGAATGTACCCTCCACAAAGTACACAATGCTTTTGCTTCTGCACTAAATTGTTTTGGGGGTGATGTGGAGAGCTTGTTAATCGATATATATTATTTTTTTAAACGCTCTGCTGCAGGAAGTGATGATTTTCATAATCTTCAGTGCTTGATGGAAGTTCCGGAACATGTTTTCATGAGACATGTTAGCAGTCGATGGCTAACTTTGCAAACATCATTAATACGATTCATTGAGCAGTTTCAAGTGCTGTAGAGTTTCTTCAGGAAGAGTCAGGATTCCAGAAGGGAAACGCTGTGGCTGCAACACATCACTGGAGCATTTCAGGACAAAACACTTTTGGCAAAAGCAATGTTCCTGAAAAATGCTGCTGATTTATTTGTTGGATTTCTGAAGTTATTTCAAAGAAATGAACCACTAGTTCATATTTTATATGATGAATTAGTAACTTTGGTGAAAAGGATTATGGGTTTCCTGATTGTAATCTGCTTTCAAGAGAAAAAAGGCTTCAATTTAAAATAAATTTTCATTAGATAAAAGTGAAAACTGGAAGAAAAAGGTTGAAATTGGCTTGGACACTGAAGGTGAAATGGAAACATGGACAAGTTCACAGAAAAAAATTCTATTTAGTTGCACGTTCGTTTTATCAATCATGTGTGAAATACTTGGTATAGGTATTGCCTTTTGACAACAGTGTCCTGGAATGAATGAAGTGCCTTCATCCCCTTTTCCGTACCGAAATTTTGTCTTTAGCATGCATTAGGCAACTAGCTGCTGCTGTTCCAAATGTTATTGCAGCTGCTGATGTCACAGCATTGACAGATGAATGGATTAGACTGCAGACTATTGATGAAAAGTTTTATCAAAATAACGAAATTGGGATGGAAAATAGCCATGAGGTAGATCAATTTTGTAAACAACAGTACAAAAGAATCGATTATTATTAGACTGAAATTTTTTCACTTAAGGACTGTGATGGAAATGATAAATTTCCATTGCTTGCAATCCTAATAAAAGCACTGTTGTCCCTTGCTCATGGCAATGCTGATTGTGAACGAGGCTTTAGTGTAAACAAGCACATCTTAGATCAGAGGAGTAGTTTAAGTCTACAAAGTATAAATGGCATAAGGAAAATTAAATCTTATGTACAGGAGCATTGCAAGAACATTAAAAATCTCAATGTAACTCCAGAGCTTCTCAAAGCTGTAAAAGGTTCATACAAACGATATCAAAATCACTTGGAAGCTGAGAAGAAAATTCAAGGAAGAAAGCAAGACAAAGAAAAGCCAACAGATGACCAGTTGAAGCTCAGAGAAAAAGAAAGTGAATTGAAAAAACAGCTTTTTGCTTCTCAAAGAGTGCTGAATAATGCAGAAAAGATTATAGATGATGGATTGAAAAAGAGAAATTTTGCTGTCATAGAAAGTGGGCAGATTCTTTTAAAGGAATCCAAAGTAAAAATTTCCACAATTCTTCTGCAAATCGAAAACAACAGGTGTAAACAGCAAAAATTGGCATCGAAAAAAATTAAATCATTTTGCTTACCTACATCTACAATGCAGTTTGAACCCTTGTAAATAAAATACTTGTACTACAGAGATTCATGGAAAAGTATTCCTAATAAGACATTGGAAATGAAATCTCCATGTATTCCATGGCTGAAGAAGAGCCTTCATTTTTCATTTTCAATGTTATATTAGGAATGCTTCTCCATGAATCTTTGTAGTGTCATCTTGTTATATGGACTTTGGCCATTCTTTGTCATGAAAAATATTTGTACATACAACATAAAATGCGCAAGTGCATTTTGATCCACCATTGTAAATAGAACATATGGATATGCATATACCACATGCCACCATGACTGCATAAATAAGCTTAGCTTCTACCTACTACATTTTTCTGAAGTGCAAATTGCAAATTTCCAAGTATACTGAGTAAGTTATAACTGCATATGCAGGAGACATTGAAGGTTAAGGAAATTTTACTCTGCAGATTAAGCATGTAACTTCACAAGGTAGGTGATATTTACATCACATGTTTCAGTTATATCTTTCCGCTTCACAGTAATCATCCATTCAGAGTAATCATATATATATATATGTATGTATGTATGTATGTATGTATATACTGAAAGAGCAAAGCTGAAAACTAAGGAAAAACTTTTGAATTTAAAACGAAAGTTGCAAAATAAATAAATATATATATATATATATCATCATCATCATTGTCAACCATTATCAATCCACTGCTGGACGAAGGTCTCCCCAAGTTTCCTCCACAACGGTCTGTCTTGTGCCAGTCTTCTCCATGTCACCCCTGCATACTTTCGAATTTCATCCACCCATCTCCCATGTGGTCTTCTTCTGGGTCTTTTCCTGTCCCTTCGAATCCAATCTAAAATTTCGGCTGTCCATCGATGATCTGTCCTTCTGGCAGTATGTCCAGCCCATTGCCATTTCAGGGATTTAACTCTGATCATGATGTCTTCCACTCTTGTCATTTTTCGGATCCACGAGTTCCTCTTCTTATCTCTCCTGGTTACACCAAGTATGCACCTCTCCATGCTTCTTTGGGCTGTCTGCAGCCTTTGTATGTCTCTTTTAGTTAAGGTCCACGTCTCTGCACCATACGTAAGCACTGGAAGGTTGCATTGATCAAACACTTTTCTTTTAAGACATAATGGCATATTGCTCTTGAAAATTATGCTGTTTCTTCCAAAAGCTCTCCAGGAAAGTTTTGTACGCCGATTAATTTCTTCATCAATGTGACCCTCACTTGATATCTGCTGTCCAAGATAAACGTACGTGTCTGTTATCTCCAGCTTTTCTCCATCAATCGATAAATCTTCATTTCTTGTAAAAGCATTGAACATCACTTTTGTCTTCTGAAAGTTCATTTTTAATCCCACTTCTTTACTCTTGTCAGCAAGTTCCTGGATCATACTCTGCAGCTCTGATGGGGTAGTTGCAAAAATGACTACGTCATCAGCAAAACGAAGGTGGGTTAGATAATCTCCATTAATCTTTATCCCTTTGTTTTCCCAGCTCAGCGACTGAAAAACACCCTCCAATGTGGCATTAAAGAGCTTCGGAGATATGGTGTCACCTTGTCTCACTCCCTTTCCAATTTTTACGTGTGTTGTATTTTCAAACAGCCTAATCTTTGCCCTTGCATTTTCATAGATGTTATTAATAATATTAATGTATGCATCTTCAATACCGCAGGTTTTCAGAGCCATTGTAACTGCTGATGGTTTCACCGAATCAAAGGCTTTTTCATAATCGATAAAAGCCATGCACAATGGAAGTTCATATTCCCTCGCTCTTTCAATTAGTTCTCTCAGCACGTGGATATGATCTATTGTGCTGTAGCCACTCCTGAATCCAGCTTGTTCTCTCGGTTGAGCCATGTCCAGTGTTACCTTCAAGCGGTGTGAAAGAACTTTAGTGAAGATTTTACAAACTACTGATAGGAGGCTGATAGGTCTGTAGTTTCCAAGATCCTCAATGTCACCTTTCTTATGTAGCAGGATCATTGTAGCGGTGTTCCAATCCTCAGGAATCTTTCCTTCATTAAGGCATCGAGTGAAAATTTGGGCGAGTACTGTTTCGATTTCTCCACTTGCTTCTTGTATGATGTCTACAGTAATTCCATCTTCTCCTGGAGCTTTTCCCCGCTTCATGTTCTTAATTGCATGTGCAACTTCTGCTGGAAGGACTGGAGGAACTCTGGTACTGGTATCTTTCATGATGTCTGGAGTGCATGTATCATCCCTTTCATATAATTTGGAGTAGAAATCTTTCACTCTTGTCAAAATTTCGCCTCTATTTCTTGTTACAGAACCATCTTCTTTTCTCAGTGCCATAATCTGTTTTCTTCCCTTACTGAGATGTCCCTTTGCTATCTTTAGGCTTTGGTTGTTTTCAATTGCTTTCCTTACTAGTTCACAGTTGAATTTTCTTACGTCTTCAGTGATACTTTTCCTTACTGTCTTGCATAGCTCTATATATTCCACTTTGGAAGTTACATCTTCTTTAGTTGTCCTCATCTCTCTTCTTTTTTGCATCAACATTTTGGTTTTTCCTGATAATTTATTTACATGCAACTTGTTCTTAGACCCAGCTAATTTTGTTGCTGTTTCCATAAGAGCTTTGGTTACTTTTCTGTTAACTTCAGAGATTTCCACTTCTTCCGATGTTAGGCCTTCTAAAGCAGAGAACCTGTTCTTCAGTTCCAACTTGAAGTTATTATGGTGTTTTTTAAGGTTGGTTATGTCAATAGATTTTGTTTGTCTTATGAGCTTGCCACGTTCAAGTTTAGTGTTGAGGTGCATCTTACATCTCACCAATCTATGGTCACTACCTGTGTTGAACTTGTTTAGCACACTGCAGTCTTCTATGACGAATTTTTTGTTACACATAATAAAATCAATTTCACTTGTCGTCCCATTTGGATGTCTCCATGTCCATTTCCTGGGTGGCTTTTTCTTGAAGAAGGAGTTCAAGATGAAAAACCCTTCTGCCTCTGCAAACTCAACGAGAGTATTTCCACGCTGGTTTCTGTTGCTGTGACCGAATTTACCTACTGAAATTTCATTCTGTTGCTGTTGCCCTATTTTTGCATTGAAATCTCCCATAATTATTTTCAAGTGCTGCTTACCTTTATTATTTAGATGACAAATTTCCTCATAAAATTCTTCAATTTCTTCTTCAGGATGACTTGTGGTGGGTGCATAAGTTTGAATAATCTAAGCCTGGTATCTTTTCGAGAGTTGGATAACAAGTCGTGCAGCTCTCACAGAGGAACTTTCAACTTCTACAACTTTATCCTTCAGTTTCTTGTTTATTATAAATCCAACACCACTAGTTCTGCCAGTATCTGTCCCACGATAGTAGAAGAGATGTCCACTTTTCAGTTCAATGAGATCTTCTCCTTTTCTCCTTACCTCACTTAGCCCCACGATGTCCCACTTGATCCTTTGTAGTTCCTCTTCCAATTCAAGAAGCCTTGAATCAGAAGATAGGGAGCGTCCATTGTATGTAGCCAAGGTCAGCATCAGATGGCAGCCTAGTCCGGTCCTCCGGGGATTCATAGCACCCTCTGCCTTCATGTCGCACTGGCCGCTGCCTTGGCCAGGTACATTCCAGCTGCCGGAGACTGAGGGCCAAGATTTACGTTGTGGAATCATTTTGGAGGGGTTTGGCCAGAACTCACCACGCTGGCCAAGCGGGTTGGTGAGTGTGGGATAGAATTTCCTCTAATCCCGATGGTATAGTTATACCGCTATTGGCGGTCGTCAGAGCCCCTTCAGTGGGAACAGGATGCACCACGAGAAGGCGGGGTTGACATTTGTCAAGGAGAGGCTGTGATGTTACGCATCACCTGACCTTACATCCCTATATATATATATATATATATATATATATATATATATATATATATATATATATATATATATTCTATTAAGAAGAGACCTAAGCAAAAAAAAAAATTTATATTTTTGACTCATACCAAGTACAACATAGAAAAGGTTATGTATCTACCGGTGTGAGTAAAAGGAGAAAAGATAAAAAATAAAATAAAACAACTGAATGTAGAAAGTGTCGAGAATACTGAGCCTTGGCTTTATCAAGGACCAGCAAAAACTCTGCATTTTCTCACTTCCACAAAGACCTAGTTGGAAATGGGTTTCTGCAAAGCCATAGATGCAAGTAATAAGCCCACCAAAAATTGTTTTAAAAAATATATATATGTCATGACCTCCGCAGAGTTGTATGACCTAGCTTTAGTTAACAATTTAGCTTGCATCCATGACTTTCATGGCCCGACCCATGCTCTTCATTTGTTACTATTAAACAGAAAGAAGAAGATTAAAGAGAACTGAAGTTGTGAGAGTGATATAATAATTAGAAATAATGTTCAGCTATAACGAAATGCCAAGTTCGCCTGAGAGAGAATTTAAACCTGAATAGCAATGCAAAAGTATTCCAAATTCTTACATTGCAATTAAAAAAGGAAATATTAATTATTTAAAACTCAGATTTTTGAAAGAAAACTTGATTCTAAAACCCCCTACTCCACAACTTCTGACAACACAAAAACGAGAATAAATTAAAGACAATAATTAACTAAAGAAATGCTTTGTGAAAGTTATATGAGATAAACAATTAGTTGCAATATGTACAAAGTATTTCAGCAGTGCTTTAAGTGCATAATTAAGTAGTTATTAAGAACTTAACTACTTTGAAAATACGGCGCAATGTAAAGGAACTATGCTTGGCCAGCTGCTGGGCCTAAGTTTCCTAAAAAAATGCGCAAAGTTACCAAGAAAAGAAAGAGTTAAAACCCGCAAAAAGGTTAACAGACTAGCCAGTGCCTAAATGCTAAAAAGCAAAAAACAACAGAGAAAAAAAAAGTACAAGAAGTACAAACATTGAACTTATAAAACCTAAAACCCAAAGACAATGAAGAGAGCTTACCTCTTATGCAACTAAACTTTCTCCACACAAGAGGAAACATGGCTGACCTTTTCCCCAAACGTACAAACACCTCTGCCACTCCCTAGTCGCTGGGGGGCAGTGTGGGTGGGGCTGATGGCCTCCTCACACTGAAAGAAACCAACTCAACCAGAGAAAAAAATATATACTTAAGACTGTGGACCATATATATATCATCATCATCATCATTGTCAACCATTATCAATCCACTGCTGGACGAAGGTCTCCCCAAGTTTCCTCCACAACGGTCTGTCTTGTGCCAGTCTCCTCCATGTCACCCCTGCATACTTTCGAATTTCATCCACCCATCTCCCATGTGGTCTTCTTCTGGGTCTTTTCCTGTCCCTTGGAATCCAATCTAAAATTTCAGCTGTCCATCGATGATCTGTCCTTCTGGCAGTATGTCCAGCCCATTGCCATTTCAGGGATTTAACTCTGATCATGATGTCTTCCACTCTTGTCATTTTTCGGATCCACGAGTTCCTCTTCTTATCTCTCCTGGTTACACCAAGCATGCACCTCTCCATGCTACTTTGAGTTGTCTGCAGCCTTTGTATGTCTCTTTTAGTTAAGGTCCACGTCTCCGCACCATACGTAAGCACTGGAAGGATGCATTGATCAAACACTTTTCTTTTAAGACATAATGGCATATTGCTCTTGAAAATTATGCTGTTTCTTCCAAAAGCTCTCCAGGCAAGTTTTGTACGCCGATTAATTTCTTCATCAATGTGACCCTCACTTGATATCTGCTGTCCAAGATAAACGTACGTGTCTGTTATCTCCAGCTTTTCTCCATCAATCGATAAATCTTCATTTCTTGTAAAAGCATTGAACATCACTTTTGTCTTCTGAAAGTTCATTTTTAATCCCACTTCTTTACTCTTGTCAGCAAGTTCCTGGATCATACTCTGCAGCTCTGATGGGGTAGTTGCAAAAATGACTACGTCATCAGCAAAACGAAGGTGGGTTAGATAATCTCCATTAATCTTTATCCCCTTGTTTTCCCAGGTCAGTGACTGAAAAACACCCTCCAATGTGGCATTAAAGAGCTTCGGAGATATGGTGTCACCTTGTCTCACTCCCTTTCCAATTTTTACGTGTGTTGTATTTTCAAACAGCCTAATCTTTGCACTTGCATTTTCATAGATGTTATTAATAATATTAATGTATGCATCTTCAATACCGCAGGTTTTCAGAGCCATTGTAACTGCTGATGGTTTCACCGAATCAAAGGCTTTTTCATAATCGATAAAAGCCATGCACAATGGAAGTTCATATTCCCTCGCTCTTTCAATTAGTTCTCTCAGCACGTGGATATGATCTATTGTGCTGTAGCCACTCCTGAATCCAGCTTGTTCTCTCGGTTGAGCCATGTCCAGTGTTACCTTCAAGCGGTGTGAAAGAACTTTAGTGAAGATTTTATAAACTACTGATAGGAGGCTGATAGGTCTGTAGTTTCCGAGATCCTCAATGTCACCTTTCTTATGTAGCAGGATCATTGTAGCGGTGTTCCAATCCTCAGGAATCTTTCCTTCATTAAGGCATCGAGTGAAAATTTGGGCGAGTACTGTTTCAATTTCTCCACTTGCTTCTTGTATGATGTCTACAGTAATTCCATCTTCTCCTGGAGCTTTTCCTCGCTTCATGTTCTTGATTGCATGTGCAACTTCTGCTGGAAGGACTGGAGGAACTCTGGTACTGGTATCTTTCATGATGTCTGGAGTGCATATATCATCCCTTTCATATAATTTGGAGTAGAAATCTTTCACTCTTGTCAAAATTTCGCCTTTATTTCTTGTTACAGAACCATCTTCTTTTCTCAGTGCCATAATCTGTTTTCTTCCCTTACTGAGATGTCCCTTTGCTATCTTTAGGCTTTGGTTGTTTTCAATTGCTTTCCTCACTAGTTCACAGTTGAATTTCCTTACGTCTTCAGTGATACTTTTTCTTACTGTCTTGCATAGCTCTATATATTCCACTTTGGAAGTCACATCTTCTTTAGTTGTCCTCATCTCTCTTCTTTTTTGCATCAACATTTTGGTTTTTCCTGATAATTTGTTCACATGCAACTTGTTCTTAGACCCAGCTAATTTTGTTGCTGTTTCCATAAGAGCTTTGGTTACTTTTCTGTTAACTTCAGAGATGTCCACTTCTTCCGATGTTAGGCCTTCTAAAGCAGAGAACCTGTTCTTCAGTTCTAACTTGAAGGTATTATGGTGTTTTTAAGGTTGGTTATGTCAATAGATTTTGTTTGTCCTATGAGCTTGCCACGTTCAAGTTTAGTGTTGAGGTGCATCTTACATCTCACCAATCTATGGTCACTACCTGTGTTGAACTTGTTTAGCACACTGCAGTCTTCTATGACGAATTTTTTGTTACACATAATAAAATCAATTTCACTTGTCGTCCCATTTGGATGTCTCCATGTCCATTTCCTGTGTGGCTTTTTCTTGAAGAAGGAGTTCAAGATGAAAAACCCTTCTGCCTCTGCAAACTCAACGAGAGTATTTCCACGCTGGTTTCTGTTGCCGTGACCGAATTTACCTACCGAAGTTTCATTCTGTTGCCGTTGCCCTATTTTTGCATTGAAATCTCCCATAATTATTTTCAAGTGCTGCTTACCTTTATTATTTAGATGACAAATTTCCTCATAAAATTCTTCAATTTCTTCTTCAGGATGACTTGTGGTGGGTGCATAAGTTTGAATAATCTGAGCCTGGTATCTTTTCGAGAGTTGGATAACAAGTCGTGCAGCTCTGTCAGAGGAACTTTCAACTTCTACAACTTTATCCTTCAGTTTCTTGTTTATTATAAATCCAACACCACTAGTTCTGCCAGTATCTGTCCCACGATAGTAGAAGAGATGTCCACTTTTCAGTTCGATGAGATCTTCTCCTTTTCTCCTTACCTCACTTAGCCCCACGATGTCCCACTTGATCCTTTGTAGTTCCTCTTCCAATTCAAGAAGCCTTGAATCAGAAGATAGGGAGCGTCCATTGTAAGTAGCCAAGGTCAGCATCAGATGGCAGCCTAGTCTGGTCCTCCGGGGATTCTTAGCACCCTCTGCCTTCATGTCGCGCTGGCCGCTGCCTTGGCCAGGTACATTCCAGCTGCCGGAGACTGAGGGCCAAGATTTAAGTTGTGGAATCATTTTGGAGGGGTTTGGCCATAACTCACCACGCTGGCCAAGCGGGTTGGTGAATGTGGGATAGCATTTCCTCTGATCCCGATGGTATAGTTATACCGCTATGGGCGGTCGTCAGAGCCCCTTTAGTGGGAACAGGATGCACCACGAGAAGGCGGGGTTGACATTTGTCAAGGAGAGGCTGTGATGTTACGCATCACCTGACCTTACATCCCATATATATATATATATGTATATATATTATATGTTTAAACACATTACCTTTCATTATCATGTCTTGTGAGTGTACTAATGAATTATGAAATACATAAAATAATGATAATTCAATATGTAATTGTATCTTAAAGCACAGCATGGACTTAAAACATAATTAAACAGGCTATCATTAGCTGCTCCAAAACCTGAGTTCTGCTCCAAACTGTATATTTTCTCGCTCCAAAACTAAAATTTTCTGCT
This sequence comes from Macrothele yani, assembly GCA_039090855.1. NCBI lineage: Eukaryota > Metazoa > Arthropoda > Arachnida > Araneae > Macrothelidae > Macrothele > Macrothele yani. The sequence continues at coordinate 71,807,700 of CM077018.1, forward strand.
CCGAAATGAAGATTTCCCCGCTCCAAAAATCGCTCCGAAACATGTGAGGGGTGCTAACACCCCTGATATTTCCTTTTTATTGCAATGTTTTAAGAATTTGTAGTACTTAAGTATTGCTATTCAGGTTTAAATTCTCTCTTAGGCGACTAGGTAACTTGGCAATGTGTTATTGCCGAACATTACTTCTGATTCATTATGTCACTCTTACAACTTGAGTTTTCTATAATCATCTTCTTTCTGTTTATTAGTAACAGATGAAGAGCATGGGTTGGGCCAGGAAAGTTATGGATGCATGCTAAAATGTTAACTAAAGCTTCGTCATACAACTCTGTGGAGGTTATGACATATATATTTTTTAAATTTTTTGGTGGGCTTATTACTTGCATCTATGGCTTTGCAGAAACCCATTTCCAAATAGGTCTTTGTGGAAGTGAGAAAATGCAGAGTTTTGCTGGTCCTTGATAAAGCCAAGGCTCGGTATTCTCGACACTTTCTACATTCTGTTTTTCCAATTTTTTTCTCTTTTTACTCACACCGGTCAATATATAACCTTTTCTATGTTGTACTTGGTATGAGTCAAAATTTTTGCTTCAGTCTCTTCTTAATAGAATGTGAATTCTGAATTTTCATAACTGCTGCGTTGCGCGTTTTGATCTTCAGGTATTTTTGCAACTTTCGTTTTAAGTTCTTAAGTGTTTTTCTTTTGTTTTTGGCTCTGCTCTTAAGTATATATATATATATATATATATATCATCATCGTCAACCATTATCAATCCACTGCTGGACGAAGGTCTCCCCAAGTTTCTTCCACAGCGGTCTGTTTTGTGCCAGTCTCCTCCATGTTACTTTCACATACTTTCGAATTTCATCCACCCATCACAGATGTGGTCTTTTTCTGGGTCTTTTCCTGTCCCTGGGAATCCAGTCTAAAATTTCAGCTGTCCATCGATGGTCTGTCCTTCTGGCAAAATGTCCAGCCCATTGCCATTTATATATGGGATTTTAGATTGGATTCCAAGGGACAGGAAAAGACCCAGAAGAAGACCACTTGGGAGATGGGTGGATGAAATACGAAAGTATGCGGGAGTGACATGGAGGAGACTGGCACAAGACAGACTGTTGTGGAGGAAACTTGGAGAGACCTTCGTCCAGCAGTGGATTGATAATGGTTGACAATGATGATGATGATGTTATATGGGATACAAGGTCAGGTGACGCGCGAAATCACAGCCTCTTCTTGTCAAATGTCAACCCTGCCTTCTCGTGGTACATCCTGTTCCCACTAAAGCGGCTCTGACGACCGCCAAATAGCAGTATAACTATACCATCGGGATTATAGGAAATGCTATCCCACACTCACCAACCCGCTTGGCCCGGCTGGTGAGTTATGGCCAAACCCCTCCATAATGACTCCACAACTTAAATCTTGGCCCTTAGTCTCCGGCAGCTGCAATGTACCTGGCCAAGGCAGCGCGGCCAGTGCGACATGAAGGCACAAGGTGCTGAGAATCACTGGAGGACCGGACTAGGCTCCCATCTGATGCTGACCTTGGCTACGTATAATGGACGCTCCCTATCTTCTGATTCAAGACTTCTTGAATTGGAAGGGGAACTACAAAGGATCAAGTGGGACATCGTCGGGCTAAGTGAGGTAAGGAGAAAAGGAGGTGATCTCATAGAACTGAAAAGTGGACATCTCTTCTACTATCGCTGGACAAATACTGGCGGAACTAGTGGTGTTGGATTTATAATAAATAAGAAACTAAAGGATAAAGTTGTAGAAGTTGAAAGTTCCTCTGACAAAGCTGCACGACTCGTTATCCAACTCCAGAAGATACCAGGCTCAGATTATTCAAACTTATGCACCCACCAAAAGTCATCCTGAAGAAGAAATTGAAGAATTTTACGAGGCAGTTCATCATCTAAATAATAAAGGTAAGCAGCACTTGATGATAATTATGGGAGATTTCAATGCAAAAATAGGGCAACAGCAACAGAATGAAACTTCAGTAGGTAAATTCGGTCACGGCAACAGAAACCAGCGTGGAAATACTCTCGTAGAGTTTGCAGAGGCAGAAGGGTTTTACATCATGAACTCCTTTTTCAAGAAAAAGCCGGAAGGGAAATGGACATGGAGGCATCCCAATGGATGGACAAGTGAATTTATTATGTGTAACAAGAAATTTGTCATGGAAGACTGCATTGTGCTGAACAAGTTCAACGCAAGTAGGGACCATAGAATGGTAAGATGCACCTCAATGCTAAACACGAGCGTGGCAAGCTCATAAAACCAACAAAGTGTATTGACATGACTAACCCTAAAAAGCATCATAATACCTTCAAATTAGAAGTGAGGTACAGATTCTCTATTGGAGAAGATCTAACACCAGAAGAAGTGGACATCTCTGAAGTTAACAGAAAAGTAACCAAAGCTCTTATGGAAACCGCAACAAAATTAGCTGGGTCTAAGAACAAGTTGCATGTGAACAAATTATCAGGAAAAACCAAAATGTCGATGCAAAAAAGAAGAGAGATGAGGACAACTAAAGAAGATGTGACTTCCAAAGTGGAATACATAGAGCTATGCAAGACAGTATGAAAAAGTATCACCGAAGACATAAAGAAATTCAACTGTGAACTAGTAAGGAAAGCAATTCAAGACAACCAAAGCCTAAAGATAGCAAAGGGACATCTCAGTAAGAGAAGAAAACATATTATGGCACTGAGAAAAGAAGATGGTTCTGTAACAAGAAATAGAGGTGACATTTTGACAAGAGTGAAAGATTTCTACTCCAAATTATATGAAAGGGATGATACATGTACTCCAGACATCATGAAAGGTACCAGTACCAGAGTTCTTCCAGTCCTCCCAGCAGAAGTTGCACATGCAATCATGAACATGAAGTGGGGAAAAGCTCCAGGAGAAGATGGAATTACTGTAGACATCATACAAGAAGCAAGTGGAGAAATTGAAACAGTACTCGCCCAAGTTTTCATTCGATGCCTAAATGAAGAGAAGATTCCTGAGGGTTGGAAGAACGCTACAATGATCCTGCTTCATAAAAAAGGTGACATTGAGGATCTCGGGAACTACAGACCTATCAGCCTCCTATCAGTGGTTTATAAAATCTTCACTAAAGTTCTTTCACACCGCTTGAAGGTAACACTGGACATGGCTCAACCGAGAGAACAAACTGGATTCAGGAGTGGCTACAGCACTATAAATCATATCCATGTACTGAGATAACTAATTGAAAGAGCGAGGGAATATGAACTTCCATTGTGCATGGCTTTTATCGATTATGAAAAGGCCTTTGATTCAGTGAAACCATCAGCAGTTACAATGGCTTTGAAATCCTGCGGTATTGAAGATGCATACATTAATATTATTAATAACATCTATGAAAATGCAAGTGCAAAGATTCGGCTGTGTGAGAATACAGCACACATAAAAATTGGAAAGGGAGTGAGATAAGGTGACACCATATCTCCCAAGCTCTTTAATGCCACATTGGAAAATGTCTTTCAATCACTGAACTAGGAAAACAAACGGATAAAGATTAATGGAGATTATCTAACTCACTTTCATTTTGCTGATGACATAGTCATTTTTGCAACTACCCCATCAGAGCTACAGGGTATGACCCAGGAACTTGCTGACAAAAGTAAAGAAGTGGGATTAAAAATGAACTTTCAGAAGACAAAAGTGATGTACAATGCTTTTACAAAAAATGAAGATTTATCGATTGATGGAGAAAAGCTGGAGATAACAAATGCGTACGTTTGTCTTGGACAGCAGATATCAAGTGAGGGTCACATTGATGAAGAAATTAATCTGTGTATAAAACTTACCTGGAGAACTTTTGGAAGAAACAGCATAATTTTCAAGAGCAATATGCCATTATGTTGTAAAAGAAAAGTGTTTGATCAATTCATCCTTCCGGTGCTTATGTATGGTGCAGAGATGTGGACCTTAACTAAAAGGGACATACCAAGGCTGCAGACAACTCAAAGAACTATGGAGAGGTGCATGCTTGGTGTAACCAGGAGAGATAAGAAGAGGAACTCATGGATCTGAAAAATGACAAGAGTGGAAGGCATCATGATCAGAGTAAAATCCCTGAAATGGCAATGGGCTAGAGATAATGCCAGAAGAACAGACAATTGATGGACAGTCGGAATTTTAGATTGGATTCCAAGGGACAGGAAAAGATGCAGAAGAAGACCACATGGGAGATGGGTGGATGAAATTCCAAAGTAAAGTGAAATTCATTTGTATGATATGTCATCATCATCACTGTCAACCATTATCAATCCACTGCTGAACTAAGGTCTCTCCAAGCCTTTTCTACAACGGTCTGTCTTATGCTAGTCTCCTCCATGTTACTCCCGCATACTTTCGAATTTCATCCACCCAGCTCCCATGTGGTCTTCTTCTGGGTCTTTTCCTGTCCCTTGGAATCCAATCTAAAATTTCAGCTGTCCATTGATTGTCTGTCCTTTTGGCAATATGTCCTGCCCATTGCCATTTCAGGGATTTTACTCTGGCCATGATGTCTTCCACTCTTGTCATTTTTCGGATCCACGAGTTCCTCTTCTTATCTCTCCTGGTTATACCAAGCATGCACCTCTCCGTACTTCTTTGGGTTGTCTGTAGCCTTTGTATGTCTCTTTTAGTTAAGGTCCACGTTTCTGCACCATACATAAGCACTGGAAGGATGCATTGATCAAACACTTTTCTTTTAAGACATAATAGCATATTGCTCTTGAAAATTATGCTGTTTCTTCCAAAAGCTCTCCAGGAAAGTTTTATACGCTGATTAATTTCCTCATCAATGTGACCCTCACTTGATATCTGCTGTCCAAGATAAACGTACGTGTCTGTTATCTCCAGCTTTTCTCCATGAATCGATAAATCTTCATTTCGTGTAAAAGCATTGAACATCACTTTTGTCTTCTGAAAGTTCATTTTTTATCCCACTTTTTTACTCTGGTCAGCATGTTCCTGGATCATACTCTGCAGCTCTGATAGGGTAGTTGTAAAAATGACTATGTCATCAGCAAAACGAAGGTGAGTTAGATAATCTCCATTAATCTTTATCCCTTTGCTTTCCCAGTTCAGTGATTGAAAGACATTTTCCAATGTGGCATTAAAGAACTTGGGAGATATGGTGTCACCTTGTCTCACTCGCTTTCCAATTTTTATATGTGATGTATTTTCAAACAGCCGAATCTTTGCACTTGCATTTTCATAGATGTTATTAATAATATTAATGTATGCATCTTCAATACCACAGGATTTCAAAGCCATTGTAGCTTCTGATGGTTTCACCGAATCAAAGGTTTTTTCATAATCGATAAAAGCCATGCAGAATGGAAGTTCATTTTCCCTTGCTCTTTCAATTAGTTCTCTGAGTACGTGGATATGATCTATTGTGCTGTAGCCACTCCTGAATCCAGCTTGTTTTCTCAGTTGAGCCATGTCCAGCGTCACCTTCAAGCGGTGTAAAAGAACTTTAGTAAAAATTTTATAAACCACTGATAGGAGGCTGATAGGTCTGTAGTTCCTGAGATCCTCAATGTCACCTTTTTTATGTAGCAGGATCATTGTAGCGTTGTTCCAATCCTCAGGAATCTTCTCTTCATTAAGGCATCGAGCGAAAACTTGGGCGAGTACTGTTTCAATTTCTCCACTTGCTTCTTGTATGATGTCTACAGTAATTCCATCTTCTCCTGGAGCTTTTCCCCGCTTCGTGTTCTTGATTGCATGTGCAACTTCTGCTGGGAGGACTGGAAGAACTCTGGTACTGGAACCTTTTATGGTGTCTGGAGTACATGTATCATCCCTTTCATATAATTTGGAGTAGAAATCTTTCATTCTTGTCAAACTTTCGCCTCTATTTCTTGTTACAGAACCATCTTCTTTTCTCAGAGCCATAATCTGTTGTCTTCCCTTACTGAGATGTCGCTTTGCTATCTTTAGGCTTTGGTTATTTCCAATTGCTTTCCTCACTAGTTAACAGTTGAATTTCCTTACGTCTTCAGTGATACTTTTTTTTGTACTGTCTTGCATAGCTATATATATTCCACTTTGAAAGTCACATCTTCTTTAGTTGTCCTCATCTCTCTTCTTTTTTGCATCAACATTTTGGTTTTTCCTGATAATTTGTTCACATGCAACTTGTTCTTAAACCCAGCTAATTTTATTGCTGTTTCCATAAGAGCTTTGGCTACTTTTCTGTTAACTTCAGAAATATCCACTTCTTCCGATGTTAAGCCTTCTAAAGCAGAGAATCTGATTTTAAGTTCCAACTTGAAGGTATTATGTTGTTTTTTAAGGTTGGTTATGTCAATACATTTTGTTTGTCTTATGAGCTTGCCACGTTCGAGTTTAGTGTTGAGGTGCATCTTACATCTCACCAATCTATGGTCACTACCTGTGTTGAACTTGTTTAGCACACTGCAGTCTTCGATGACGAATTTTTTGTTGCACATAATAAAATCATATTCACTTGTCGTCCCATTTGGATGTCTCCATGTTAATTTCCTGTGTGGCTTTTTCTTGAAGTAGGAGTTCATGATGAAAAACCCTTCTGTCCCTGCAAACTCTACGAGAGTATTTCGTCGCTGGTTTCTGTTGCTGTGACCGAATTTACCTACTGAAGGTTTTATTCTGTTGCTGTTGCCCTATGTTTGCATTGAAATCTCCCATAATTATTTTCAAGTGCTGCTTGCCTTTATTATTTAGATGACGAATTTCCTCATAAAATTCTTCAATTTCTTCATCATGGTGACTTGTGGTGGGTGCATAAGTTTGAATAATCTGATCCTGGTATCTTTTAGAGAGTTGGATAACGAGTCGTGCAGCTCTGTCAGAGGAGCTTTCAACTTCTACAACTTTATCCTTCAGTTTCTTGTTTACTATAAATCCAACACCACTAGTTTTGCCGGTATCTGTCCCGCGATAGTAGAAGAGATGTTCACTTTTCAGTTCAATGAGATCTTCTCCTTTTCTCCTTACCTCACTTAGCCCGACGATGTCCCACTTGATCCTTCGTAGTTCCTCTTCCAATTCAAGAAGCCTTGAATCAGAAGATAGGGAGCATCCATTATACGTAGCCAAGGTCAGCATCAATTGTCAGCCTAGTCCGGTCCTCGGGGGATTCTTAGCACCCTCTGCCTTCATGTCGCACTGGCCGCTGACTTGGTCAGGTACATTCCAGCTGCCGGAGACTGAGGGCCAAAATTTAAGTTGTGGAGTCATTTTGGAAGGGTTTGCCACAACTCACCACGCTGGCCAAGCAGGTTGGTGAGTATGGGATAGCATTTCCTCTAATCCCGATGGTATAGTTATACCGCTATTGGCGGTTGTCAGAGCCCCTTTAGTTGGAACAGGATGCACCACAAGAAGGCTGGGTTGACTTTTGTCAAGGAGAAGCTGTGATGTTGCGCATCACCTGACCTTACATCCCATATATACACTGAAGAGCAATTGAATTAGAGATACCTTGCTAGTAACGTGTAGCGCCACCTGTCGCCCTGATTGCGCCGGTGATTTGTCTCGGCATGGTCTTGACAAGACACCGAAAGCGTTGGGAAGCCATACGGATTCACGACCCCTGAACAAGCTCCCACAGTTCACGAAGATTTGATGGATGGGGGTCAGAGCCTTGAACATCTCTCTCGATGGCACCCCAGATGTGCTCGATGGGATTGAGGTCAGGTGACCTAGCTAGCCAAGGATGCGAGGTAGTGTTGGTGGAGTGTTCATCCAACCATTCGGATACAGTTCAGGAGTGATGGCACGATGCATTGTCTTGTTGCAGGATGAGGTCCCCAGTGGGATGTTGAAGACGCACAAACGGGAGGAAATAGTTGTCCAGGATATCCCGGTAACGTTGACCTTTGAAGGACAATATCACACTTACCAGGGGTCCCATTTCAGTCCATGTAAACAGTCCCCAGACTAGAATGCCACCGCCACCAGCTTGGAAGAGTACCCTGCTGGCAAGAAGGATCTATCGCTTCATGTGGTTTACGCCGTACTCGTATCCTGCCATCCGCATGTACCAACGTGAATCTCGACTCATCAGTTCAGGCAACATTTTCCCTCATGTCTAGGGTACAGTGGCGATGTTCCTGCGCCCATGCTGATCTTTGCACCCTGTGATGTGCGGTGTGCAGCGGTACCCTCATGGGACGATGGCTTCTGTACCCCATAGCGAGGAGATGGGTCTGAATGGTGTGGCTGCTTACACGTTTTTGTGCACCAGCGTTAAATTGCCGAGTGATTTATTGCACTGAGGCCTGTCTATCCGCTGTTACAGTGTGAGCTAACCAACGATGACCCCGCTCATCCACACACTGTTGTCCACGGCAGTTGGCCCTTGCAGGGATGGTTTTACCGGATTCAATGTACTCACAGTGCACCCGTGATACAGTGGCTCGTGAAAATCCCAGTGCCTGCACGACTTCCGAGATAGAGTGACCCATTCGTCGGGCACCAAAATTTTGCCCACGGTCAAATGCGCTTAGATCCTTCAGCTTACCCATACTGCGTCCGACTCTTACTGATTCCCGTCGCATCACTCCTTTTATTGTCGGATCGCTGAATACGCCATGTCGTTTCCGTTTACAGGGTAGCCCACAGTGCCACATTTGCATAACGCCAGCTGTCTCTTATTCAATTGCTCTTCAGTGTATATACATATGTATATGTGTATAGAGGATGTAAGATCAGGTGATGCACAATATACTACAGCATCTCCTTGACAAATGTCAACCCCGCCTTCTCGTGGTGCATCGTGTTCCCATTAAAGGGGCTCTGACAACCGCCAAATAGCGGTATGACTATACCATGGGGATTAGAGGAAATGCTATCCCACACTCACCAACCCGCTTGGCCAGCGTGGTGAGTTATGGCCAAACCCTTCCAAAATGACTCCACAACTTAAATCTTGGCCCTCAGTCTCCGGCAGTGGAATGTACCTGGTCAAGTCAGCGGCCAGTGCGACATGAAGGCAGACGGTGCTAAGAATCAACGGAGGATCGGACTAAGCTGCCATTTGATGCTGACCTTGGCTACTTACAATGGACGCTCCCTATCTTCTGATTCAAGGCTTCTTGAATTGGAAGAGGAATTACAAAGGATCAAGGGGGACATCGTCGGGCTAAGTGAGGTAAGGAGAAAAGTAGAAGATCTCGTTGAACTGAAACGTAGACATCTCTTCTACTATCGTGGGACAGATACTGGCAGAACTAGTGGTGTTGGATTTATAATAAACAAGAAACTGAAGGATAAAGCTGTAGAAATTGAAAGTTCCTCTGACAGAGCTGCACGACTTGTTATCCAACCTTCAAGAAGATACTATGCTCAAATTTTTCAAGCTTATGCACCCACTAAAAGTCATCCTGAAGAAGAAATTGAAGAATTTTTTGAAGAAATTCATCATCTAAATAATAAAGGCAAGCAGCACTTGAAGATCATTATGGGAGATTTCAATGTGTAAATAAAACAACAGTAACAGAATGAAACTTCAGTAGGTAAATTCGGTCACGGCAACAGAAACCAGCGTGGAAATACTCTCGTAGAGTTTGCAGAGGCAGAAGGGATTTTCATCATGAACTCCTTTTTCAAGAGAAAGCCGCAAAGCAAATCAACATGGAGGCATCCCAATGGATTGACAAGTGAAATTGATTTTATTATCTGTAACAAGAAATTTGTCATAGAAGACTGCAGTGTGCTAAACAAGTTCAACACAGGTAGTGACCATAGAATGGTAAGATGTAAGATTCACCTCAATGCTAAACTCGAGCGTGGGAAGCTCATAAAACAAACCAAGTGCATTTATACGACCAACCTTAAAAAACATCATAATACCTTCAAATTGGAACTGAGGAACGGATTCTCTGCTCTAGAAGGTTTAACGTTGGAAGAAGTGGACATCTCTGAAGTTAACAGAAAGCTAACCAAGGCTGTTATGGAAACAGCAACAAAACTAGCTGGTACTAAGAACAAGTTGCATACGAACAAATTATCAGGAAAAACCAAAATGTTGATGCCAAAAAGAAGAGAGATGAGGACAACTAAAGGAGATGTGACTTCCAAAGTGGAATGTATAGAGCTATGCAAGACGCTACAAAAAAGTATCACTGAAGATGTAAGGAAATTCAACTGTGAACTAGTGAGGAAAGCAATTGAAAACAACCAAAGCCTAAAGAGAGCTAAGGGACATCTGTGTAAGGGAAGAAAACAAATTATGTCTCTGAGAAAAGAAGATGGTTCGTAACAAGAAATAGAGGTGAAATTTTGACAAGAGTGAAATATTTCTATTCAAAACTATATGAAAGGGATGATACATTTACTTGAGACATTACAAAAGGTACCAGAGCTCTTCCAGGCCTCCCAGCAGAAGTTACACATGCAATCAAGAACATGAAATGGGGAAAAGCTCCAGGAGAAGATGGAATTACAGTAGACATCATACAAGAAGCAAGTGGAGAAATTGAAACAGTACTCGCCTAAGTTTTCACTTGACGCCTTAATGAAGAGAAGATTCCTGAGGATTGGAACAACGCTACAATGTTCCTGCTTCATAAAAAAAGGTGACATTTAGGATTTCAGGAACTACAGACCTATCAGCCTCCTATCAGTGGTTTATAAAATCTTCACTAAAGTTCTTTTTCACACCGCTTGAAGGTAACACTGGACATGGCTCTACTGAGAGAACATGCTGGATTCAGGAGTGGCCACAGCACTGTAGATCATATCCATGTACTGAGAGAACTAATTGAAAGAGCGAGGGAATATGAACTTCCATTGTGCATGGCTTTTATGAATTATAAAAAGGCCTTTGATTCAGTGAAACCATCAGCAGTTACAAAGGCTTTGAAATCCTGCGGTATTGAAGATGCATACATTAATATTATTAATAACATCTATGAAAATGCAAGTGTAAAGATTCGGCTGTTTGAGAATACAGCACACATAAAAATTGGAAAGGGAGTGTGACAAGGTGACACCATATCTCCCAAGCTCTTTAATGCTACTTTGAAATATGTCTTTCAATCACTGAACTGGGAAAACAAATGGATAAAGATTAATGGAGATTATCTAACTCCCGTTCATTTTAATGATGACGTAGTCATTTTTGCAACTACCCCATCAGATCTGCAGAGTATGATCCAGGAACTTGCTGACAAGAGTAAAGAAGTAGGATTAAAAATGAACTTTCAGAAGACAAATGTGATGTAGAATGCTTTTACAAAAAATGAAGATTTATCCATTGATGGAGAAAAGCTGGAGATAACAGATGTGTACATTTATCTGAACAGCAGATATCAGGTGAGGGTCACATTAAATAAATAAATACATCGCTCTTAACCACATTCTAGAAACACACAGCAACCGAAAAATTGTTTATCACCCGCCACTGTGGAAATGAACCAACAGAACTCTAGATATCTTGCCGAGTGCGTTACATTTACGCCACGGTGGCCAACAATCCACGGTGCTATGTGTATTTTTAAGTCAGCTTCTGACATCATAAATCCGTAAGATGGGCTCAGCTACTGAGACATCTCCATCTGGTGGGCATTAACGGCACTGGCTATATATCTATTATAGCAGTTAAATCCAAAGGGCGAGATCCAAGTTGAAAATACTCCAAATATGTGGCGACAGTAAATAAATAAATACATCGCTCTTAACCACGTTCTAGAAACACACAGCAACCGAAAAATTGTTCATCAGCCGCCGCTGTGGAACATTGATGAAGAAATTAATCACATTGATGAAGAAATTAATCTGTGTATAAAACTTACCTGGAGAACTTTTGGAAGAAACAGCGTAATTTTCAAGAGCAATATGCCATTATGTCTTAAAAGAAAAGTGTTTGATCAATGCATCCTTCCAGTGCTTACGTATGGTGCAGAGACATGGACCTTAACTAAACGAGAACTCGTGGATCCGAAAAATGACAAGAGTAGAAGACATCATGATCAGAGTAAAATCCCTGAAATGGCAATGGGCTGGACATATTGTCAGAAGGACAGACCATCGATGGACAGCTGAAATTTTAGACTGGATTCCAAGGGACAGTAAAAGACCCAGAAGAAGACCACATGTGAGATGGGCGGATGAAATTCGAAAGTATGCAGGAGTAACATGGAAGAGACTGGCACAAGACAGACCGTTGTGGAAGAAACTTGGGAGACCTTCGTCCAGCAGTGGATTGATGATGGTTGACAATGATGATGATATATGTATATTTATATAGAGTGAATTGTTAAAAATAAAAAATGCAAAATTAAATTCAAAGTGGAAGTTCAGAATTGAAAACCGAAAAATGTAAAACAAAAAACAGGTTGCCGTCATCAGGAGAGCATCAACCTACCGGAGTGGTCTTTCTAGTACCAACAAACGACAAGGAGAACCAAAAATGTCGGTTGGTCATGCTTCCAAGGCCACCAGTCCAAACACCGAAACAGACTCAAGAATTCAAAGAACAAGAATGTAAACACTGAAAAAATGATAAAAAAATCTTACCGGCAGAATAGACAGGTCAATGCCGCGAATGAAGACCAAACAAATATGGACCAACGAACCACAAGAACACAAATATATACTAAAACACTAAAGTGATCGCGGTTAGATAACATCCTAGCAAGCCCAAAAAAAAAAAAAAAAAAAAAATGTGTGAAATGACGAGATGCAAAACTGTGTATGCAAATGAAAATCTTCAGCCACTAGGGACCCACCAAGTGGCACTTTATATTGCCTGATTTACTTAATATTGTTAGATACTGGATTAGTAAAACATGGCAATGCGTAATTTGGAACTCTTTAAAACCAAATTAAAATTCTAAATTAAATGTTTTAAAACATTTATGGGAAAGTTGTTAGATTGCAATTTAGTTAGAAGTTTTTTAAGATTTTTTATCAGCAAAAACTGTGTTGAACTTTTTTTTGCTATTCTGTGGAATTGAGAAAGAAGTAAATTACGATGCGAAGCGACTGCCCATCGGAATACCACGAGTTTGGAGGTACAACCCATTGCCCAAGTTAATGAAATTGTTATTAATACAGAAGTCCACTAAAAAGTGCCAAAACTGTTCTGTAACCCAGACTCAAGCTTCGTGTGTAAATTTAAAGCCACCTGCCATAAACCCTTCAATGAAATCAAAGTGAATAGGTTTTTCAAATCGTAGGTATCAACAAATGAGACAATTGTTGAGTTCAAGGCGTCTAAAACTCTGTCATTGTTCCCGACAATCCAGGTCTAATCTAGTTTGCGAAGCACTGCAGACAAGTACCTAGCAACCCACCCACTTTGCTATTGTAACAGTTGCGTCCACTGATTATAAACCAAAAAGAAACAGGTTTCTTATGGAACTTTGGAATAGCATAAACAAAAGGAAAATTTATGTTAGATACTGTGAGCTTAATCCTTTTATGCAGAGCAATGAGTTTTTTAACAATATCTTTACGGTTTTGAGACGTCGGGGTGTATGTATCTGTAGTGTTCATCTCCTGCAATAGAAGACTCTGGTTAAACTGTTTACAGATAATGGCAAAGTTATTGGTAGTTTTATCCACTGGGGAAACAGTGAATAACTCCTGGAGTGCACAAATTTGTGAAGTAATCAAGGAAAGGTTATGTGGTTGCTGGGTGCAAACCTTAGAGCGTTTCAGTTTACCAAGCTCGTGGACGAATGTCACAAAGCACACAATCCAACCACTCGTTGAAGGATTCGAGAGGCAGACCAAACTCATAGGAAAGTTTGAGTGCACATTGCAAAAAAACACTACGTAAAATAGAGACACATTTCTTTATATTGAGACGAGGTGCTAACCTGTATTTGGTGCCCAAAGACATAAGAGAACGTAACTCTTGAAAAGGCACAATATCGAGGTCACCAGTAATAATATGTCCAAAGTGAGGATCAACAAATTTATTAAATCTGTCGGAATGACAGTGACAACTGTCATCCTCTTTATCGCTTAAAGTTTTGAGATTAGCAATGGTTTGTCTGTAATTGAAAATTCGGCGACCAAGCCAAGCGTTTTTTCATATCGATAACAGGTCTCCAATTTCACCTCATTTCCCAGGCGAAATAAATCCAAACGTTCACGAAGAATTGACTTTAAACCAATGTAGTCAATGGCCTCATGACAAAAATTAATTACGCAGTACTTTTTGACAAGGTAAGCTTCTGAGGACTTAGAATGGAAAGTAGAAAGACAGTACTCAAGAAGGTCGCCAATCAGAATTCTTATGTGTTCAGAGTTAAACGCATGGCTCCGAAACAGCTGATCAAGAACCCTGATTTTTTTTGTTGTTTAGGGCGAAGATTCTAAATCGGCAACACTTAACGAAATAACCTTCAGAATAGTCAAGCTCTTGAAGCAGTTCATTAAAGCTCACCTGTGCACATGAGTTTCTCCAACTGCCCCTCCTCCCCCTCCTTTTTTCATGGGAAAGAATAAATGGTTTGAATTTGAGATAGACACAAGTCTCCTGGTTTAACTGTTTACCGTTGAATAGTTCGTTGAGCCCATATGGATAGAGGGTTTCAAATTGTAACATGCACAGGCTCTCCAGTATTAACCTGTTCTCCAACACGGACAATATATATATATCTATCAGGGGCAAATATTTAAGGTGTGCTAGGTGTGCGGCGCACACCCACACAGAATTGCCACAGATCCCTCTGTAATTGTCCTGCAGCTCTGTTTTTGCCATCACGTGTATCATTCATCTGTATTACGTCCATAAAATTTCAGTTCAATCCGATGCTTCCTTTTTTAGTTCACAAATTTCATTGTCCATGAGTGTATTATATATTAGCTAAAATTTTTTTCAAAGAGAGAATAATTATCCCAAAGTACTATGGCACCTATGTTTCTGATTTCCCTGATGATAATTTAATCCAAACCTCTCTGATCTCATCTAATTTGGAGATAGATGGAAATAAACTTCGTAAGATTAAGATTGAAAGATTGAAGCTAACTACAAAAAAAAAAAAAAAAAAAAAAGACAAGAAATCTTTTTTTTTTAAAGGTATTTTAGCATAAACTTATACAATTCTCTAGCGAACAATGCTTACCTTGGCATTCCTTGCTAGCGGTGAGACACATTTCACACACGTGTTTTCCGGTCTTTGTTGATGTTATTGTCCTAAAAGTCTGTTGTATGAGATGAATATCTTTATTTCACACACTTTTCGCAGGGTATACTCAGTGGATCTTCGTTTTAGGATTCAATCACATCAATTTTTACCATTCTTTAATACTCGAAATTTTCACCCATTCTCTGGGCATCCTCAGGAACGTGGCAACTTTTCCACCGATGTTCGTGGTTAACTTCGCGCTAATGGAGTCCGATACTCCTTGTTGCCATTCGTTGGATATACTTTCTTGGATATATTTCGTTATCAAGCCCTGCTAGCTCCATCTATGTTTCATTAAAATAACTTTTTTTTTAATTTCTTTTCCTATCCTGGTTTTCTTGTCTTTTTTGTCGGTTTTTCTTTTGTTGTTCTTTTTCTTGTCTTATTAGTGTTTTCTATAGGCTAGATAAAGTGCTAGGGTCGTTCTGGTTGCATACCCTTACTTTATTTTTATATATTAAAATTGCTTCTTCCCTCCTCATTTGCCTTTCAGATTTTTTATTCTTTTTTAGCATTTTAATTTCCTCGAATTTTGGGAGTCTGGTTTTCTATGCAGAATTACACTGAAGCCATTTTGGCTTCTTTTTATTTGCCAGTTGGATATGTGTTGTTTAAGTTTTTTTTTAATCTGTTTTTCGTACATCTAATGTACGATATTGGGGGTATGTGTGCAATTGGAATTTCGTAGGATCCTGACTCTTCTAGTATTTTTTCCTCTGTTTTTTTGTTAACAGTCATATTTTTCAATGTGTTCACTGAGCTTCCTAGTTGTAAGTCATGTTTAGCACATTGCCTATTGATTTCTTTACTAACTCCTACTAAGTATGGGAAAGCACCTATGTATTTCAATTTTTTATTTCTCATCTTCCTTTGGTTGTGCACTTTTTGGCCTTCTTTACTCTGAGTCATATGCTTTTTACTTTCATGTATCCATTTTTTAATTAGTTTACTTGGGTAACCATACTCTTGTGATATTTTTGAGATATACTCTAGCTCTTGATTTTTTAGCTTGTTGTTAGATGTGTGTGTGTATGCTCGCCGTATCAAGTTTACTATGCTGTTTTTTTTATGTATCACTGGGTGGTGCGACGAGTATGGTATCGGTCATCATCATCATCATCATCATTGTCAACCATTATCAATCCACTGCTGGACGAAGGTCTCCCCAAGTTTCCTCCACAACGGTCTGTCTTGTGCCAGGCTCCTCCATGTCACTCCCGCATACTTTCGAATTTCATCCACCCATCTCCCATGTGGTCTTCTTCTGGGTCTTTTCCTGTCCCTTGGAATCCAATCTAAAATTTCGGCTGTCCATCTATGGTCTGTCCTTCTGGCAGTATGCCCAGCCCATTGCCATTTCAGGGATTTAACTCTGATCATGATGTCTTCCACTCTTATCATTTTTCGGATCCACGAGTTCCTCTTCTTATCTCTCCTGGTTACACCAAGCATGCACCTCTCCATGCTACTTTGAGTTGTCTGCAGCCTTTGTATGTCTCTTTTAGTTAAGGTCCACGTCTCTGCACCATACGTAAGCACTGGAAGGATGCATTGATGAAACACCGTTCTTTTTAGACATAATGGCATATTGCTCTTGAAAATTATGCTGTTTCTTCCAAAGGCTCTCCAGGCAAGTTTTGTACGCCGATTAATTTCTTCATCAATGTGACCCTCACTTGATATCTGCTGTCCAAGATAAACGTACATGTCTGTTATCTCCAACTTTTCTCCATCAATCGATAAATCTTCATTTCGTGTAAAAGCATTGAACATCACTTTTGTTTTCTGAAAGTTCATTTTTAATCCCACTTCTTTACTCTTGTCAGCAAGTTCTTGGATTATACTCTGCAGCTCTGATGGGGTAGTTGCAAAAATGACTACGTCATCAGCAAAACGAAGGTGGGTTAGATAATCTCCATTAATCTTTATCCGTTTGTTTTCCCAGTTCAGTGATTGAAAGACATTTTCCAATGTGGCGTTAAAGAGCTTCGGAGATATGGTGTCACCTTGTCTCACTCCTTTTCCAATTTTTATGTGTGTTGTATTTTCAAACAGCCAAATCTTTGCACTTGCATTTTCATAGATGTTATTAATAATATTAATGAATGCATCTTCAATACCGCAGGATTTCAGAGCCATTGTAACTGCTGATGGTTTCACCGAATCAAAGGCTTTTTCATAATCGATAAAAGCCATGCACAATGGAAGTTCATATTCCCTCGCTCTTTCAATTAGTTCTCTCAGTACGTGGATATGATCTATTGTGCTGTAGCCACTGCTGAATCCAGCTTGTTCTCTCGGTTGAGCCATGTCCAGTGTTACCTTCAAACGGTGTGAAAGAACTTTAGTGAAGATTTTATAAACCGCTGATATGAGGCTGATAGGTCTGTAGTTCCTGAGATCCTCAATGTCACCTTTTTTATGTAGCAGGATCATTATAGCGTTGTTCCAATCCTCAGGAATCTTCCCTTCATTAAGGCATCGAGTGAAAATTTGGGCGAGTACTGTTTCGATTTCTCCACTTGCTTCTTGTATGATGTCTACAGTAATTCCATCTTCTCCTGGAGCTTTTCCACGCTTCATGTTCTTGATTGCATGTGCAACTTCTGCTGGGAGGACTAGAAGAACTCTGGTACTGGTACCTTCCATGATGTCTGGAGTACTTGCATCATCTCTTTCATATAACTTGGAGTAGAAATCTTTCACTCTTGTCAAAATTTTGCCTCTATTTCTTGTTACAGAACCATCTTCTTTTCTCAGTGCCATAATCTGTTTTCTTCCCTTACTGAGATGTCCTTTTGCTGTCTTTAGGCTTTGGTTGTTTTCAATTGCTTTCCTCACTAGTTCACAGTTGAATTTCCTTACATCTTCAGTGATACTTTTTTGTAGCGTCTTGCATAGCTCTATGTATTCCACTTTGGAAGTCACATCTTCTTTAGTTGTCCTCATCTCTCTTCTTTTTTGCATCAACATTTTGGTTTTTCCTGATAATTTGTTCACTTGCAACTTGTTCTTAAAACCAGCTAATTTTGTTGCTGTTTCCATAAGAGCTTTGGTTACTTTTCTGTTAACTTCAGAAATATCCACTTCTTCCGATGTTAGGCCTTCTAAAGCAGAGAATCTGTTTTTCAGTTCCAACTTGAAGGTATTATGGTGTTTTTTAAGGTTGGTTATGTCAATACATTTTGTTTGTCTTGTCATCCCATTTGGATGTCTACATGTCCATTTCCTGTGCGGCTTTTTCTTGAAAAAGGAGTTCAAGATGAAAAACCCTTCTGCCTCTGCAAACTCAACGAGAGTATTTCCACGCTGGTTTCTGTTGCCATGACCGAATTTACCTACTGAAGTTTCATTCTGTTGCTGTTGCCCTATTTTCAGTACAGGTATGTAAGTTGCTTTCCTGAACACATAGTATTCAAAGTTATTTTTGTTTTTCTTTAGTTGAATGTCCAGGAATGATAGGCGATTATCCTCTTCAAATTCTATAGTTAGCTGTATGGTGTTACAAATTTCGCTAAAACACTGTGCTAGATCTTGTAGCTCGGGTTTGTTAAGTTTTGACATTATAATAATGTCGTCTACATATCGTGTATAAAGTATTGGTTTTTCAGGCATAGTTTGAATAATTTTTGTTTTGAGGTATGCCATAATCACTTCTGCGTATAATGCCGATAATGGGGATCTTATTGGGACACCTTGTGTTTGTTTATAGATATTTCCTTCAAAATGGAAGATATTGTTTTCTTTGATGAAATATAAAGTACTCTTTAACTCTGTCAGTTGTGACAAGTTTAGTTCTTTGTTGATGTTCAGTTGTCGCATAATTAATTCGATGGCTAGCTCGACAGGATTATTTGGGTATAACACCTATATATATATATCTCTCTCTCTCTCAAAGGTGTACAGTCTGTGCAAACGTTTATTGTTTTTGACATCTAGTTTGCCAAAAACAATAAAATTTTGCACAGACTCCATTTATTAATTAGCTAATTAATAAATGGATACATGAGAGTAAAAAGAATATGACTCAGAGTAAAGAAGTGCACAACCAAAGGAAGATGAAGAAGAAAAAATTGAAATTCATTGGAGCTTTCCCATACTTGGAAGGAGTGAGTAAAGAAATCAATAGGCACTGTGCTAAATACGACTTACAACTAGGAAGCTCAGTGCACACCGTGAAAAGTATGACTGTCAACAAAAAAAACAGAGGAAAAAATGCTAGAAGAATCAGGAGCTTACGAAATTCCAATTGCACACATACCCCAAATATCGTACATTGGAAGTACGAAAAACAGATTAAAAAAAAGACTTAAACAACACATATCTAACTGGCAAAAAAAAGAAGCCAAAACTGCTTTAGTGCAATTCTGCATGGAAAACCGGACATTCCCAAAGTTCGATGAAATTAAAATGCTAAAAAAGAATAAAAAATCGTAAAGGCAAATGAGGAGGGAAGAAGCAATATTAATCTATAAAAATAAAGCAAGGGTATGTAACCAGAATGACCCTAGTACATTATCGGGCCTGTGTAAAGAACTAATAAGACAAGAAAAACAACAACAAAAGAAAAACCGGCAAAAAAGACAAGAAAACCAGGATAGGAGAAGAAAATTAAAAAAAAAAAAAAGTGTTTTTAACGAAACATAGATGGCGCCAGCCGGGCTTGATAACGAAATATATCCAGGAAAGTATTTCCGACGAATGGCAACAAGGAGTATCGGACTCCATTAGCGCGAAGTTAACCACGAACATCGGTGGTAAAGTCGCCACGCTCCTGAAGATGCCCAGATAATGGGCGAAAATTTCGAGTATAAAGAACGGTAAAAATTGATGTGTTTGAATCCTAAGGCAAAGATCCAATGAGTATACCGAGCGAAAAGTGTGAGAAGTAAAGCCAGTCATCGCATACAACGGACTTTAGGACAATAACATCAACAAAGGCCGGAAAACACGTGCGTGAAATGTTCCCGTCGCTAGAAAGGAATGCCAAGGTAAGCATTATCCGCTAGATTTTTGTACAAGTTGCTTTACACGGTGTGCAGATGCTTCCGTGGCCAGCACGAGCCCTCAACCTCTCGCCAATCGAGCATCTGTGGGACACGATTGGACACCAGTTGTGTACCCTCCCACCCCCGCAAAATGAAGATGAACTGTGGACTCGGATGAACACCACGTGGTCCATGATACCCCAGGACTATATTCGGACTGTCATTGCCTCGGTACCACATCGGATTCAAAGCTGTATCGCACAAAAGGAGAGCCACACTCCTTATTGATCATCCTGTATATTTGGCCACTGGAGCCTAGTCTGTATGTGACAATTAAATCATTTGTTCAGGACCTACTTGGCTATCTGTGTGTGCAGTTTGGTCTGTTTTCGAGCATTCCTTCATGGTGTGGCATTTTCTCTGTCAGGCAGTGTATATCCATATATATCCTAATGTATGCAACTTTTTTTCACCATTTTCTAGGTCTCTAATGATGGCTACTCTGTCCTTTATGGATAATAGTTTCTCTTAGACATTTTGTCACTTATAAAGATTTCCTGCATGAGGGCTGTGGCAGTTTACCACTATTTAATGATTAACGTGAAGCAAAAGCAACACCAATCTTCCTTGGAACATTCACTTGGATGGGAAAAGGGGAAATGGACACAATTCCAGGAATTGTTATGTACTGTTTCTTCTCTTCTCAGACCACATCTCGATTCCATTATTCTTCTCTGTGATCACTGCCTGGAAATCCCCTCAATACATATGCATAAAGCCCACCCATCCCCCTTTTTTTTTTTGCTTAGGAGTAAAACGCCTGTTTACAACCTTGCTGATGCAATACTCCCAAGGCATATTTTGGAGTGCGTGGCAGAGTCATTTGCACAACATGTGTGTTGAGCATTTGATGTACTCCCTGTTGCTTTTCTATCAACTTTCTTCCACTAGCATACCAAGATTTCACTGCGCTGTTCCAGTTCCATATTGTATGCCACCATTTATATTCCTTCATTCCAGGGCAGTGTGCAGCTGTGTGTGTTTTTTGCTGCCCTTCCCCTCCTTTAAATATGGAATTTCAGTAAAATTAATTGCTTCATTTGTTAAGATTGCTCATGTTTGCTATTATCTCCCTAGTTAAATTTGGGTATTTGTTATATTTTGCTTGTTAAAAATGATAAAAAATTAGCTTTGAATTAACATTATACAAAACAGAAGTTCTTGTTTTGCTCTTGAACTCCAGGATATTGCTACATATGGGCTTGTCATAAGCTGGTTCTATCATAACTTAAGAAAAGCAATTAAAGAAAACTGTCTTGATATTACTGAAATAGATGCTAAAATATTTACAAAGAAGGTTGATCTAAAAAATATGTAGCATGCCTTTTTGTAAGATGAACCAACTTTCTGAATTATTTTATTACTATGAAAAACACTTTAAAAATGTGATTTGTATCTGAAACATAAATTGTATATAACTCTGAAATGTATTTGCACATTTCCTGAAGTAATTCATAATTTAAGCAGCTGGGTAATTATGAAATTTTCAAAGTGAGGAGATTTTCTTCTTGAAAATTAATGTTCTGTGCAAAAATTATTCAAATAATTGATTTTTCTGATAATAAGTTTTCCTTGAAAAATAGTACCAATATGCATCAAAAAGTTTGAAGGATCACTGTGTAAGTACCTTAAAAATGTCTTAGTGTTCTGTAAGGGTCGCCCAGGATCAAGCTATCAATTATTAATTTATTTAATTTTAATGTTGTGATGAGCATGTGCGGACGGATGTTTCTTTCCGCCATTTTGTTGTTTCAACAAAGAACAACTGAACATTCTTCACCACGTGAAACAATTTTAATCCTATGCTTGAGCAAGGAGTGGTGCATGAATGCCTGGGGCACCTGACCTTGAAGAGTCGGCTGCTCGAGTGCTTCTGTTAGAAAAGTTGTCGTACCGCTTTTGTGTACGTGCAAGGTTGTAATCGCCTGCGGGTATCCGATGGCATTCCTGAGCTCAGGTATTTCACATACCGGCCGGGGTAACGAGTTTTTCTTGCGCATGCGTGGTAGAGTACCGAAAGGGCCAAGGGAGTCTAGTGGGAGACAGTTGAGATTCGGTCGTCAAGGAGAGAGGGTCTTAGTTCGGACACCGGGTTGGCACAAGGGCTGCGGGTATCGCAGAAGTACAGCATGGTGAATGGGAAGGAGGATTCCTTCGTCCACCAGGTCTTGCAGAAAGCATTGTGGAAAAGTAGCACATGGACCCTGAGCGGGAAGCCATCGGAAACTCGTGAAGCAAATAGTTATCAGAATAATAACATTTTGCTGCTTCAATTTTTTTTTTCCGTGTTCTGGACTGAGTTTCGTCGATGTAATAATTCTTCTAAGTAAGGACGCCTTCAGCCGCCTTGATAGCCAGATCGCATAGTAAAGGCGAGGCTGTAGCTCGCTATACTGTGGGAATTAAAAGGTATAATCCAGGTATTATCCAAGATAAATTAAAGGATTTAAGAATTGATATGTCTGGCCCTACAGCCAGATAAGTTGGCACAGTCTATCGGCAGGATCAGCCTGAAAGTGAGCTCGTGAATGACGACACGTGCGAAGAAGGAACAACAGACTTTTTGTGAAAATTCCAGTGACCGAATGACAGAACTCTTATCAGCATCTTGCTTTTCGCCATAAAGTTTCTTAAAGATGATGTTGTTCTTATGTTGCCATCGCATCAGCCAACCATCTGAAAATGTAAAATCTGTCTCCCTAATTTCTCTGAAAATTTCATCGCTTTCTCTTTCAAAAGACCCCGACTAGTTGGCACATTTTGCAGTCTGGCTTGTTTAAACCAACACAGAAGTGCTTTTTCCACATTTTCACTTTTGCCACATCATTTTTGTTTTCTCTGCAATTGCTTATTCTCTATCTCAGCCGATTCAATTTCCTCCCTTGACTTCAGAATTTTACACAACAACGACTGGGAAATTCCGAGTGTAGCTGCAGCAGTTCATTGGGGGCATTTTCGCATAGCATCAAACTTCTGAAAAATTTCTTTCTTTTGACTTATTGTCAAATCTTTTCGTGTCGAAGACATCGAAACGAAAAAAAAAAAGACGAAAAATGTGCTGTTCGAAGACAAAAAAAAAAAAAATTGTGCCTTAACAATTTAAGTGCCAGCGTATTTTATCGCAGCAAACAGAGCAGAGCAAACACAGGTGAATGCAGACAGGACACTGCCACACTGCTGCACTCTCTGAACTGCCCCACCCTCCACCCCCTCGGATGGCCAACCCATCTCACTGTGGAGACCGGGAAAGCTCAGAGGAGGGGAATTCTGGGGATCACTTGCACACGCTTTGAACCCTTTTGTTCCCAAAATGCCCAATGCACTGTGTGTGTGTGTGTTTCTTCATGCTTATCAGAGTTGCTTTTCTATAAACATCCTGTCTGTTGAGTGCCCTAGGGAAAAGCATTCTTGTTTCACAAACGAAGCCTGTAAGGGAAGTTTTGACAAGGAACACGAGATCCATATGAGATAAACGTATGAGTAAAATTTCTGATAACATTAAGCGGTGCTCTGGTAACAATAACCAGTGATTTTAACATGGTGGTTGTAAATATGTTCATTTGGGTTTTCGTGATTCAATAACATCAAGCGGTTGATAGCATTAACTGTGATCACATTAAGTGGTGCCCACTGTAGTATAGAAAAAAAATTAAGTAATGTTGTAACTGTATGAAGTGGCTCAAAAGTGGAAATAAAAAAAACGGACTCCAGGACCGGCAGAGGGAACACATGACGCTACAAGGACGATAGTTGCAACGGCCACAGAAGCTCTATGAGTAGTGACAACACTGCTGAAGATATGCGTGCTTGAAATGTTTATAAGAGGAATAAACCTGTAAAGGCGAGTTTACCTCAATTGGTTTAAACATTTTTAAAGTGCAAGATAAAATAAAAGCATTGCTACAGAAATGTGGACTTAGGAGTAAATGGCTGGGTCATGGGGAGTATGATTCATTTTCTGCACTTGATGATTTTTTGCAGTCTTCAGTAAAACTAATAGATGATGAATTAGTGCAATTATTTCAGAACCATATAACAATTCTGCAAGATAGCGTAAAAAAGTATTTTCCAGAGCCTGATGAAAGTAAGGAATGGATTAGGAATCCTTTCAGTGCTACATCTGTGATTGAGTCCTTTGGCCTTTCAACTCAAATGTGTGATCAGCTTATTGAATTGGCATCTGATGGAGTACTAAAAATCACATTTAGTAAGAAATGCCTCACAAACTTCTGGATCCATGTGAAATCAGAATACCCTGAACTACGCCAACAGTGCCATCAAGCACCTGCTACCGTTTCCCACAACGTACAATCGTGAAATAGGATTTTCTGCCCTTGTTGGACTAAAAAAGGTGAAAAGGAACAGGCTTAATGTTGAGCCTGACTTTAGACTGAAACCATCTTCCATTGCACCTGATGTAACCAAACTGGTCAAAGATTGCAAGCAACACCATTCTTCACATTGAAATGGAGAATAACAAATTTATTCGTTCATTTACTTTCTTGAAATGTGCTTATACCATTTTAATTCTAAAAATAATTACGCTGTTATTGTTTCTTATCCCTTGGTTTTAAAAAGTTCCATAAGGTTATATTTTTTTAATTCACTCATTAATTTTTGTTCATCATCTTGAATTATTTTCTTATTTATGCCTATATATTGAAAGATGTGGTTTGGTGTTGATTATTTTGCATTACATTTTGTACAGCCTTTTGTGCCATCAAGTATTTTAATTGATTTGAGATACCTAGTTCTAAATCTTGAAATTGCAATTTGTTCTTTTCTATTTAATGTAGTGTTCAGTGATTTGCCATGTTCTTTTGTGTTTTAAAATATAATAAAAAAACAGTACTTTTTTATTTATTTATTTTTAACTTTTCTACAATGAAATAACTTTAATATCAAGTTTTTATGATGATAAGGCATTTTAATGAGTTGTTAAATCTTTTTTCCTACATTTTGGTATTTAAATGGAAGAAGTGCCGAGGTAGGTGGTCCGTGTTAGGTTGACTGACAGTCTACACCTAGTGGTCCGTGGTAAAGGAAAGTTTGAGAACCACTGCAGTAGAGCAAGCATTTTTGCCCCTCTCACCATTTTTAAAGTGAAATTAAATTTTAAAATCTGTCCATGGTGGAATCAGAGCCATTTATTTCCATAATCCTTAAATTGTTTTCACAGCAGAGTGAACACAAGGTTCATACGCAGCCTATAAAACCTTGAAAAAGCCTTGAAAAAAATTTTTTTGCTTCAAGGCCTTGAATGTTCGGGAATTTTTGCTGTTTGTTTTATAAAGGTCGGGAAAAGCCTTGAAAATTGTTTAATTTTATAACAATAAAAAAAAGCTTTAAAAATGAGTGTCTGAAAAACCGTTTGTTACAGTTAAGGTCGCTTTGCGGAGAGTCTGTTATCAGATTTTGCTGATTGCGGTCGGTCGCCGCTGAATTACCTGAAATGGTTGCCCTCACACCCACACTCCTATTGGCACAGTGAGAATACGATAATATGTTTTCAGCATGTAGTGTTTTTGCGGGAAGGAAGAGAGTGGTGAGCATCTCAGTTTCCAGTCCTAGGAAAAGTGTCTTTGATTTAAAGAATTTGGGGAATTTTTAGGTAGCCAGGCCTTTTGTTTATCTGCCGATACTGGAAACTTTTGTAGGATATTTACATGCTTTGTGGATTCACTGCAATTACCAAGCTTCTCATTTCTGTTGTGTGATTTATCAACACCTGTTCTTTTTTGCCTTTTGTTATTGGGAAAAGAAAGACTTTTATCTTCATTAAGCTTCACAAGTCATTTACGTTGTCGAAATGGGTAAGTCTTCCTTTCAAGAACTGTGGTTGAAAAACCCATCATATGCCACATAGATTGTAAAGGAAAATAATAATTATATTGAAAAGTGTATTTTGTGTTGTAAAAATGTGGATATTTCTAGCATGGGGAATCTGCTTTGAGAAGTTATATGAAGAGAAAAGGCATGTTTCACTCTCACAAACTTCTAGAAATGTGATTATAAATGAAATGATACCACTTGGGATAGATAATAAATTTGCATCTGTGTTATCACCACCTTTAAGGTTTGCGAAGAATAACGCGACTATTAAAGCGGAAATTTTGTGGGCACTGAAAGTTGTAAAATCTCATTTTTCCTACCATTCATGTGTGGGCATTGATGCCTTATTTCGGCTTATGTTTTCATATAGCGTCATCACAAATAATTTTTCTTGTGGAGAAAAGAAATGTTCTGACATCTGTTGTTTTGGATTAGCACCACATTTCAGGTCGCTCCTGAATCGAACATGTTCCACACCTTGTTTAACAAGCCCTGAGTATAAAAGTACTGAAAAAAACCCCAATATATGGCAAGTTCTTATACAAATTTCTTTTCTGGGCTTTATGATCAAGGGTGTTGATTGTTTTACTTTAATTTTTTCACAAAAATAAAAAATGGGAATGCTGTGACCCCCCCCGCAACTGTGTACAAATGCTTTCAAGAGCCTTGAAAAGCCTCGAATCCCCCCCAGATGTGTACGAACCCTGTGCAAAGTGCAGTACCGATTTTTGATATTTAATTTGACTCTGCTTGGAAACAATTGTTCGGGTCACAGAAATGGCGCAGTGTCTAACAAGGACAAATGAAGTAACAATTTTCAATTTGAATTTTGCTTTAATAAAAAAAAATGCTTATTCTAATATTTCATGTTTCTTATCCTTAGATTTCCGATGTAAGTTTTATTTAAGAATATTTAAATATCAACAGTATTTAGTTTATATGCTCTTTGCAAAAAAAAAAAAAAAAAAAAAATGAAGCACTCCGAGAAAGTCTTTCAATCCTGATGAAACTTCGCATGCAAGTACCTCAAGGGCAAATATGCAGATGATTAAAAAATAATGACCCGTGACTAAATAGTGGACTGCCACAGTGCATGGGGGACTGTGCCTCGAGAAGGGTATATCAGGAACAAGGCTCGCACGCAGGGACAATTGTAACAGCGGATTGCAGTTGCAACAACCTCCATGGAGTGTGAGGATGCCTCGACCTCGGATCCATGCCCAATATGAGCAGTTGAGGTAATTTGAGGGAGGATGAATAATTAGGCTGAGAGAGACCAGTTGGTCAAGTTACCATATTGCCAGGCATTTGGTTCGGAGTTATGCATCAATTGGACGATATTAGCGAAAATGGGTCGAGGAGGACACAACCCAGCAGTAGACAGAATGTAAGAATTGAGCAATTGTGAGAGCTGCACAAACATAACTGAATTCATTGCTCTCAACCATATGTGGCCATATTGCCTCGTCTACAGATACGGAAGTGGCCATCTGGAATATTTCCAGACAACTTGCGGCACAGGGACTAGATTTGAGGAGGACAATCCGCAGCCTACCCCAACCAGCGAGCATCTCCAGCATCAGTTGCAGTGGTGTCGGGCCCGATCAATGTGAGATAGTGTCCAGTGTCGTCGTGTTGTCTGTAGTGATGAGCCAAGGTTTGCACTTGGCACCGATGACCAGCGCATACATGTCTGGAGACGAGCCGGCTAGCGCATATGTGTCTGGAGACGAGCCAGCCAGCACACAGATTCTGCCTTTGCTGTGGAATGGCACACTGCTCGCACACCCGGAGTGACTGTCTGGGGAGGCATTTCGTACAATAGCCAGACACCCTTGGTAGTCCTCTGCACCACCCTCATGGCTCAATGGTACATTGACCACATTCTATGACCTTTTGTGTTGCCATTCCTGTTGCAGCATCACCGAGCAGTTTTTCAACAGGATAATCCCTGGCCACACACGACACAGCTTTCCTTTTCCTGCCTTTGCAATATTGACACTCTTCCATGGCCAGCCTGATCGCCCAACCTCTCACTGATTGAACATGTTTGGGACATGATGGGATGCTACCTGCACCCATCGCAGAATGGCAGTGTACTGTCCCACAATTTGGACACCATCTGGCATGCTATATCTCAGGACTGTATCTGTGAGCTATGCGTCTATGCCATGCTTGTTAGCTGCTTGTATCCGAGCCAGACAGGGCGCTACAACATACTGACTTGTTCCACTCATGTAGCTATTTTATCTGAATAAATGGTCCAACTGCTCTGGAATTGCACTCATTTCATTTTCTATACATATGCATTGCACATACCAATTTTTATCTCAATTAGATGACTCCTTTTGGGTACTTTTTTTTTTTTTTTGACAAAGAGTGTATATTGACTGTGGTATATGAAAGCATTTCAAGAGTAATGGTACATGTATGGTTATATAACTGCAGATTTAATACATATATATTTTTGAGCTTTATGTTTTTTGATTCTGTAATTTCTTCAATAACTGAATTAAAACAAAAGTAAAAATTGTTTCAAAATCATTATTGCATATTATACATAAAAAATTTATAGAAATTAAACCTGGTTATATTTTCATTGACAGTTTTGGTATTTCAGTGTTTATCTTTTCAAAATTCTGCATTTTCTATTAGTTTACTAAGTTTGTAGGGGTTGTTTATTGTAGGTTACAGGTTGAACTGACCTGTGGTTTCAATAGATTTTAAATAGGAGTAATTTAGCTCTTGTGTCCTGAAAAAAAAAAAAATGCAGGAGTCCTGGAAATGTCTTGCAATTCTGTGATTGAATAAGAATATGAACCAGGTGAAAGCTAATGCAGTATTCATGATTATTTTTGTTAAACTAATATAATGCTTTCAGGTTGCTTTGCTGTAGATAGCTGCCTGAAAGTGAAGGATACTAGTAAATAAAGGTTTCTAAATTTTATTGCTTCAGTATTTATACTAATATGTACCAAAACTTTTAGAATGTTTGTTAAATATGCTATGAAATTAGTAGGTCTTGAAATTGTAGACATTGAAGTATTGGTTCCGTTTGCTGTTGTAAGTTAAAGTAGCATAAAAAATCTGAAAAAGAAGACCCTGAATACTTAGTGGTAGTTAGTGGGAAGAAATAGGAGACTGATGAACTCTGAAGAGAGGAAACATACAGATCTGGACTAGTGCAGAGGTCTTACCTTCCCGATGTTGTGTTCTTATAGAATGATTAGAATGCCTTCTACCAAAGGAGCCAACTGTTTTGTTGTAAATGTAAAAATCCCCATAATTGATAAATGATATGTTCTTAAGCTACAAGAAGTCAGAAAGAAGTCAGAAGTTTTATTCTTGTCAAAGTGAATTTCTCTGTGTGTTGGAGAGACTGCTGTTAGTTCATGATCTTGTCACCAGTTGGCAAGGAGTTACCCCATACAGACAAAGCAGACATGTTCTAAGTCAAGTGTAGTAATGGTAATCATACGGAGTAAGTGGAAACAGGAAGAAGTGTGATCAATAATCCATATTTTATGTGCTAAGGACATCTAGCCTTTCAATCTGTCATGAACTGGTGGCAGTCTGTGGTTCCAGTGAATGACAGTGTGCAGCATTTGTGGAAATGGTGTGCAGTTGGACATTGTTGTGTAACCATAATGCATGAACAAAGGAGTGGGCCCCATCCACATCAGTGGAGCATGTTGATGACATCAAAACAACATTCCAGGAAGACAAATGCGTGTCTGTGGAAACATTGGAACAGCCATTCAGCCTTTCACATGGCACAGTGTAGGACATTGTTCACGAGCGTGTAGGCTACTGACAGGTCTGCAACAGATGGGTTCCTGGGTAACTGACACATGACCACCAAAGACATGCATGGGGGCATCATTGCTTACACTTCTTCAGTAATACATGAAAGGTAGTCGTTACTGGAGATGAGACATAGGTGTTCCATTGCAGTCCAGAAAATGAAGTCAAATCAATGACTTGGAAGCATTCTTGTTACCTTATCACCAAAAAATTCAAGACATTGCTAAGCCCAGTGAAGGTGCTAGTGACTGTGTTTTGCGATGTGTGAGTCATCGTCTTGGTGGATTTCACCCGTCGTAGTACAACAACTTATGCAGGTGCTCATCAAGCTACACTAATTACATTGAAGGCAGCTGTTTGCTGCAAAAGGTCTAGATTGTTGTTAAATAGGGTATCCGATCATATTGCTGTTGCATGATAATGCATGGTCGCACACTCCCAAAGGCAGGGTGGATCTCTTGAATGCTTGGCACTGTGAAATTCATCCCTATCTCCCTTTAGCCCTGATTTGGCATCATAGGACTTCTTCCGATTCTCGAAATTAAAGAAGCACCTCCCAGGTGAGTGCTTCCAATCTGATGGCAATATCCAAGAGGAGGTCAAATGATGGCTGTGTCTTCAGGATGCATCTTTTTAACACCAAGTCATT
Source organism: Macrothele yani (assembly GCA_039090855.1). Lineage (NCBI taxonomy): Eukaryota > Metazoa > Arthropoda > Arachnida > Araneae > Macrothelidae > Macrothele > Macrothele yani. Next base: position 71,838,204 of record CM077018.1, read on the forward strand.
GACTCTTTGATATCCTGCTATGGTAATTGTTAACACAGACTTTGCAACTATGTGAAAAAATAAATTGCATGCATATCAATGCACAATCTTTGTGTTATGTATTGTACCTTGTTTGTTTATGAAGTAAAAGCATAGGGAACCATAATTTCTGAATTTCTTCATATTAGTTTGAAAAATGACCTTTGGCTCAATACCAAAAACTAAAGTATTTATCTTACAGGCTTGTGATTCTTCTGTTGATTCAAAGAATTTTTCTTTTTTTATCGTCATTTGGGTCATTCTCAAGATCAAAGCAAAACTGAAGAGAAATTATTTATAGATTGGTTGAAAAAAGGAAAAGCGCCATTTATATGTTGATTGGTAGAATTAAAAAACAACAACATTTTATGCTGTTTTGAGTTCAGTATTTTTATATATTGAATACATTGATGTGCTAGAGTTTAATCTTTATATAAATTATAGTGAATAATTCCATCTTGTTCATGCTGCATTGTATTCACACTTTTTTTGCTGTACATTTCAAATTTTCACTCAGTTAAAAAGTTCAGCCTTTTTTTTTTGTTGTTGTTGTTTTGTCAGTCTCATGTATGAATATTGAATGCTAATTCAATATTTTCTGAAATCTAGCACTGGAAAAGCTGCATGCCAAGTTCATTTCTGTGGTGCTGATCTGTAGGTTCAAACAGGCATAAATGATAACATCTTCATCATGCACCAGCACACCAGATTGAAGTTTTCCAGTGCGTGGTCGAGAACTCGCAGTGCCTGGCATTCATGCAAACGTTTGGTGTCTTTATAGCTTCTTAGCAAAAACTGGGGAAAGTCAGGGAAGGAGAAGGGGGCTTATCTCTATGAGGGGTGTGTTTAGGACCCTTTACTTCTCCCTTGAAAATCGCCCCTTTAGATCACTCTCTTTTGATCTCAGGAAAGCAGAAATAACTTTGAATTGCGGGGAAACCAACTTTTCTTTGCAGGAATGCTGCATCTCAGGTGGGCACAGCTTGCACCTTGAGAGTTGTTGGAAATTTTACTGCAGATTTACACCAAGGTGAGTGCACTGTGCAACTTTGTAATTTGAATTATGTTTCCTAACTTGCTTAGTTTATGAGACAGCCTTCCAGACCCACTACCCAATCAGGGGTTCTTGGAGGTCATTCATACAGGGTGCGGTAACATTCATAAGGTAATTTGCAGCATGTCGTACAATGACGTCATGTATCAACGCACGCCCGATGATGTAGCGTTCTTATGTCAATGAGCTGCCATTTTGTTTTTGTTCGACATGGCGAGCTGGACAGTTGAGCTTCGTGCTTTTGCTGTTGAAACATATTTCAAGATTAACGATTCTATAGTTGCTACACAACGTCTATTCAGGCAACATTTCAAGGTGGGATGTCGTGGGAATGTGCCTGATGGTCGCACCATTACAAGGTGGGTAAGTTCCTTTAAATTAACAGCATCGGCTTATAATCATAAACCAGGAGGTAGCGAAAGTACTGTGCAAACACCAAAAATGGTTGAAAATGTTCATGCTGCAATCTTACGTATCCCTAAAAGATCTGCTCGGTGACACTCCACAGCTTCGCACATTTCCGATCATTCATTCAGGAGAATATTGCATGAGAATCTCCATTTTTACCCAAATGTGCAAGAAAGCTCCAAATTGTGCAAGAAATTGAGCCTCAAGATTTGGTTGCGTGTAAACAGTTTTTCACAACCATGTGTGATGATCTTCGTGAAAATCCACAGATGTTACAGAGTTTGATTATGTCAGATGAAGGACACTTCTAGTTATGTGGTTCGGTGAATAAACAAAATGTGCGTTATTGGAGTGATGTAAACCTGGGTCAACTGCACATCACAAGCCCTTGCACAGCACCTGTTTCACTGTCTGGTGTGGAGTTGCTTCCTTTGGAATTATCAGGCCGTATTTTTCAAGGACGATGAGGGTGTTGCTGTAATTGTCACCAGTGAATGTTATCTACGGATGCTGCAAGACATCTTGCTGCCTCAATTGCAGATGCTGAACGTGGATATGGACCATTTATGGTTCCAACATGATGAAACAACTGCGTACACGGCCCGCATATTCATGGATTTTTTATGACAGACCTTTCCACAGAGATTAATTTCTCATTATGGTGACATCCCTTGGCCACCCCAGTCCCCTGATCTAACATGTGCCGATTTTTTCTTATGGGGGTACCTCAAGCAAGAAGTCTTCCAAACACGTTGTGCCACCATATTGGAATTGAAAAGCTGTATCAAAGCTGCCATCACCAATATCCCTGGCGATATGTTACAACGAGTAATGGACTCATTCCAACGCCGCTTAGAAGAATGTGTGGTGCAGTGGGGCCGCCATTTGACAGCAGTCATATTCAAACATTGACTGATCAATGGCATTCTTGTAACTACTATTCAACATAGAGAATAATAAATAAAAAAATTGTTTGCTTACAGTGCGATTTTATTAATATGCTATCAACACTGCTGCACCCTGTACAATAGTTCATATCATACTTTATCAATACCTGTTGACTCTGTTTACCTGCACTAATTAATTTTGAGTTATCGAAGTGAAGTGTGACTTTTGTAAATACCTTGTATAAGTGGTGTTGAGGAAAATTACTCACTAACAAAAGTGTAGCCTTCTTCAGTTATGCATGCGATGAGTTTCCATTATAGCTACAATGTAAACAGGCTTTTTCTTTTGAAAGTTTGTAGTTTTCTATGCTTTTGTCATTTAGCATTTCCAAAACACTGCAGGGCTTCAGCTGCAAAGGTTTTGACTACATTATCTTTATTTAAATTGGTCAGCAACTGGAAGCATTGCACCAATAGTCAATTCAGTTTCTAGAAGCAAAATAAAACAGGCATGTGAAAACCTGAATTATTCACATGGGGCAATGGAATAAACATTGTATATATCTTACATCCACATTGTCAAAGTAGTCACAACACCAAAAATTCGAAGCATTAAAGCTGTGGTCACCATTATCTGATTCATTGCATTGATGTGACTAGTCATTTGTTCTCTCTCAGTTCTGTTAGAAGACCAGAAGATGTGATCATTATCACATATTACATTTCAGTTGCATGTTCTGAATAATATAGGCAATGGAACTGATGTAACATTCTGTTATATTTTAGTCTGATGTTATTATTTAAAATATTTTGAAAAGCAGAGTTATTATTAAGTTCAGTAAAACCTCTGGATAGTGGACATCCTAGGACTTCAACATTTGTCTGCTACTGGATTGACTTCTGAGTCCAACTAGGCACCCAATGCAAAATAATTCATATTAAATATGGATGTACAATTCATAATTAAAATGATGTTTTTTGATTAAATGTTCTATTCTTTTTGCTACTGTTTTGCTGTGAGAAACATAACAATACGTGTGAATATATACAGTACATGTACATTATTTTCATTTTAAAATACATTACATAAAATGTTTTGATGCACTTTAAAACATATGTATGTAACAATAAAATATGTTACACCATGGATTTTAAAACACATACTTACCACTCATTATTTAATTAAATCATTCAGCAATTTTTGGTTGCAAAAAATCTGATAAGGGGGGGGGGCAATTTTTTTAGTAGCATGTTTTTCCAATTCTATTTTTAAATTCTTCAATAGTGCTAATCTTTCAGTATCCTTTGTGTTTACAAAAACTTTTGTAACACTTCACTACACTTTACAGTGTCTGTAAAAAAAATCACACACCTTTTATACAACTTCTTCAAAAATGCTTCCTCAATCAAACAGTTTTTTTCCAACGTTTTCAAAGCAACCTGTGTACATTGTTCTTTGCCTCTTCAATACATTGTTCTTGCCTCTTCAACCTGTGTACATTGTTCTTTGCCTCTTCAACACACAGATCTTAACCGACCATAATGAAATCTTTTGCATTTGCTTCACTGTTTTGACACATAATTTGTTTGAAAATGACATCTAAATCCCCTTCTTCTGCATTGACAACGAATATCCCATTTTGTTTAAAAGAAGCTGTTTTGCCCACTTCTAAGAAAAGATTGGCCAGATTTAAACCATAGACCCATAGGCTTCATAATTGGGATCTGTAGGACAAACAGTGCTCTACTTCCAAGTAAGAAAAAAAAAAAAACTGTTTTGGGGGCAAAAATTTGCATATTTTTTCCCCTTGAACATTCATGTTTTCAACTGTCTTATGACTAAGATCTCTGTCCGTTATTCGAAGGCAAATATGCAGAACCATATATACTTTAGGACTGGGAATCACAAAACTGTCCGCTATTGGGAACTGTCTGTTAAAGAGGTTTTACTGTATTATACATTAGTGTCTCTTGTAATGTGAGAATAAGTAGTTTTGGGGCATAACACATATAAGCTAAAGTATAAGTTAATTTCAAAGTCATCTTTTTGAGCATGCACAAAGCATATTCCTGTTAATTAGTTATGAAAATATGTTCTCTTACTGACCAAGATGGATGGCTGAAATGTGAATATTATTATATGGTGATAGTCTGTGTTGTAAAAGATTTATTTTCTGTTATTTGTATTCATGTGAGCAGTTCATTTATGTACCTTTCTCCTGTCTCCCAGCTCTTTGATGTTGTCTGCTAGCAATCAAGTGTATCAGAGTCTTGCTAACTTAATTAAATGGTCAGATTGTGTATTGTTGTATGGAGATAAGGCCATTGAGAAAGAAAATGTTATTGAAATTGTTGATGCTGTTCAGGAAGCAATAAAAGTAAGAAACTAATGTAATGTTATTATATTTTATTTGTTTTATTTATTGTGTGTTTAAATATAATGAAAATCATATTAGCATTTTCAAAAACATTTGTTTTGAAGTGTAAAGTATTAAAGTTACTTCCTTCTTTTCATTTTTTGAGGCAGCTTGCTTACTGTCTCTTTTTGTAATGAAAACAAAAAACAAAAAACAACAGATTCACATGCTTTTGCTGACAAAAAGATTTTATATTATTACCAGCAACTTTGTTTAGTTTTTTGCAGCAGTTTTCTGTGGATAGCAATTTAAATACACTGGTGTGCAAAAATTAAGGACGAAGAGGAGAAATTAGCATAACAGCGGAACGAGCAGGCAGAACGGACCGAAAGGTCACTCAGGAGATAGACTATAGTCCGGTACAGTAGGGCATGCACATATATGCAGCATGACGGAGTGGGGGGTCGGAAGGGTATAAAGCAGCGAGCGGTGTACGCTCAGCAATTCGGTAAAAGCTATTGCACTGTGTAAATCAGTTTGAACGATGTCGAGTTGCTGCCACCGTGTGATATTGCCAACAGACAATCCAGTAGACGACATTTGGATGACTTTACCCGAGGTCGCGTCATTGGGAAGTTGGAAGAAGGTCGAAGTGTGACTAGTGTGGCCGAGGAGTTCGGGATCGCTCACAGCATCGTTTCACGAGCTTGGAGAGCATTTCAAACAACAGGAACAGCTGTCCGAGAATTTAGCAGTGGTCGTCCACGAGCAACCACGGCGGCGGACGACCAGTATATTGTCCTACAGGCGAGAAGAGACAGACGGCAGACAGCGGGAGAAATCGCAAGGCACATGCAACAGACAACTGGACGTCCGTTATCGCGTTTTACGGTGGCCAGGAGGCTGCACAAAGGTAGTGTATTTGCACAACGACCAGTACGGTGTGTGCCATTAACGCCTGCTCATCGAAGACGGCGGTTTCTGTGGTGCCAAGAACATAAGAACTGGACACATCAGCAATGGGGTCGAGTTCTCTTTATGGGTGAGAGCCGATTTAGTCTGACGAGCGATTCTGGACATATACACATCTGGAGAGAGCAGGGAACACGCAATCACACCTCCAACATCATCGAAAGGGACCGGTTTGGAGGTGGCGGAGTTCTCGTTTGGGGCGGTATCATGCTTGGTAGCCGTACTGACCTCCACATCTTCCAAGGAGGTTCAGTCACTGGTGTCCACTATTGTACCGAGGTTCTGCCTCACGTGCGTCTGTTTAGAGGTGCTGTGGGTCCTGAGTTCCTCTTCATGGACGACAACACTACACCTTATCGTACAGTGGCTGTCGCAGAGCTATTGGAGAGTTAAGATATTCATCGCATGGATTGGCCCGCAAGGTGCCCGGACCTAAATCCAATCAAACACGTGTGGGACCTTCTCGGGAGATGCTTAGCAGCACATCACCAGCCGCCAGCAACGATTCTGCCGCTGCTATTGGTGCTACAAGAGGAATGGGCCGCGATGCCTCAACAGTTCCTTGACAACCTCGTCCTCAGCATGGACAGACGTTGTAAATCCTTCAACGCAGTCAGGAGTGATCATATTCCCTACTAAAGACTGGATTTTTCTTGGCAGCCGCCTGTCACATGGACGTTTCTGTCTTCTGCCAAGTTGTGCTCGAAGCTACCTTTTCAATAAAGTGCCTTTGTATCCTTTGGATTCCTTGTTTGGACAGTTTTGCTCACTTGTCCCATATTCTTACATCTTGGGGATCTTATGGTATGATTTGAGTCGATGTGGAGCACTTCTGCATGATGTTACATTCAAAAAACCGTCTCGTCCTTAATTTTTGCACGCCAGTGTATAAGTAGGTATGCTAATGATACCGTAATCAGTGGTGTTCATGTGGTTAGGGTACTGGCATGCACACACATGGCTGGATATACACTAATGGCCGAAATTGTGGAAATGCAGTTGTATTTCTAAGGTTTGATGGCTCAGAACTTCAGTCTTTCTTGGAATAATACCATAAAACTATATACCGGTTTTTCATTTGAAAGGTAATTTAATGCAGAATATAATGCAACAAACTGTGTTGATTTATCTTTATTATATCAAAAGTTATAGCCAAATAACCAGAAAAAAACAAAACGCAACTGCGTTATGTAACAAGAAGTGGATTTCTTTAACTTAAAACTGATATATGAGGCTCTTCTGAGAGCCAATCAAGTGTTATGACACAGCATGGAACCAATAAGGTGTTAGGATGAGTCAACTCTCATTTCCAGGTATCAGAGATATTAATAGAACTCATTTCAGTTGTGCGAGTGTCTTCAAGTTGGCCACTGTTTTTTTTTTCATGGATTTTTCTATTCGTTGGTTAACTTAGTAAGATGACAAACAGAGTGAAAAAGAGTTCACTGGGGTCACTTAGATAGCAATTTATAATGCTAACTTTGCTTGAAGAAGACTACACTTATGAGAAAATCATAAGAAAAGTAGGTGGAAATCTAACCAAAGGAGGTATTCCTAAACTATGAAAGAGGTATATGCAGACTCAGTCACTTTGAAACCAGACTGGTAAAGGCAGGAAAGTGTCAACAGCACATGGTGATAGTGGTGGCAAAAGAAAATCATCTGAGTCAATTAAAAATGGATTGTCTCAATGTGTTTTGAAGATGAGTGCTAGGACTGTTAGACACACACTCAAAGACTGGTTTAAATTCTAGAATTAGAAGAAAAAAGCCATTTCTGTCTCCCAAACAAAGAAGGAAGAGGTTAGAATGGGCTAAAAACCATGTTAATTGGTCTGAGGAGCAATTGGACAGAGTCATCTGGAGTGATGAGATCAGAATGTCCATATTTGGTAGTAATGAAATAAAGTAATGAAAAAAATAGAAAAGATTTGCTGCCTGAATGTATTACAGCTACCATGAAGCATCCAGTTAGTGTTATGATCTGGGGTCGTAGGACAGCAAAAAGTGTGGACAGACTTTGTGATTAATGGTACTTCAAATGGCAAAAAATATATCATTGATATACGTGAGCCAAAACTAAGGCCTCTGGCACGTAATCTTTTCCAGGATAATGAAGCCTATATATTTCAACAGGATTCAGCTCTTTGTCATGTTGCTGCTGCATGCAAAAAGTGGTTTCATGAAAATCATATTAGACTGCTAGAATGGCTTTGACCTGAATTCAATAAAAAAACCATATTAGACTGCTAAAAATAGCTTTGACCTGAATTCAATAAAAAAACCTGTGGAAGCTGATTTGTATTACAGAGAGAGAAAAAGAAACAGATGTTTTGTTCTTTTAATCTTACAGTCTTTTCGTTATCTTTTTAGAACTCCCGAAACAAGATTTTTCTATAAGTTCCACAAGTTTGTGACCGTGAAATGCAGGTATATTCTCATGTGTTTTAAAAAAATTATTCTCATATGTTTTTTAAATATGTTTTTATTATTGGCCATCTACAGCCAAGCCAACCAATTTTTTTTGCAAAAACTGTGCATGAAATCTAAATTTATCAAGGGTCTTTAAAATACTAGTGGACAAGCCTTTTCCTGAAAAATCGTTAACAAAGTTGTGCTCCAAATAGTGACTGAAACAAGCTTTTTACATCAAAAATTGGGGCTCTTAATCCAACGATATATCTGTTGTGATGATTTACAGGCACCTTGTCCGCTACGATTCCTACAGAAAGATCAGTACCAGTCATAAAGGTAGCTATTTCCTTTTGGAGTACTGAGTGCACCACTGGCAAGAATAGTCGTAGGAACTCTTTCAGGCATTTTTTCATGCCAACATCACAGCTACTATTATGCACATTGGTAAACAATGTTACTTATTACTGTTTCACACGTTGTATTGTTTCATTAACTAAACCAGTTTTAACTCTTCATTTTGCGAGTCATCCTCAGTAGCGTACGATGTTTGCGTTTCCAAAGAGGTCGTTGTATCACTGGGTCACTGATCGTTCTCATTATTTGCTGTGTCCTTGTTGCGCATGCGTATTATGGTCATGGGTTTGTTTGGACATCTTCTTTTTTATTTTCTTCTCACGTTCCACCAAGAATTTCCATGCATATGGCAGGTCGTAGGGGGTGTTGTTATTACAATTTATACCACGAGTTTTCTCGATCAATACTGCCTCTGCCATTAGGATTTGTTGGTGTGTATTGCTGTTCAATTTGCTGTTCAACACACACCAACAAATCCTAATGGCAGAGGCAGTATTGATCGAGAAAACTTGTGGTATAAATTGTAATAACAACACCCTCTACGACCTGCCATATGCATGGAAATTCTTGGTGGAACGTGAGAAGAAAATAAAAAAGAAGATGTCCAAACAAACCCACGACCATAATATGCATGTGCAACAAGGACACAGCAGATAATGAGAACGATCAGTGACCCAGTGATACAACGACCTCTTGGGAAATGCAAACATCGTACGTTACTGAGGATGACTCGCAAAATGAAGAGTTGAAACTAGTTTAGTTAATGAAACAATACAACGTGTGAAATAGTAATAAATAACATTGTGTACCAATGTGCATAATACCATGCAATTAGCCACGTATTGATGTAGAGCATTTATTGAATATTTGACTCACAAACCACATGCAATCACAGCTACTGTCCTGCGTGACACAAATCAAATTCTCGTATGATTCATGTGACATATTCATTTCATAAGTAAAGTAAGCAGCATTTGCACAGTTGAGAGCATTGAGTTTGCCTGCTTCTTCCATTTTCATAATGCTTTTGCTGTTCAGCAAAATAATGCTTTGAATTAATTAAATGCTTGTTGGACTGCATATGTCATTTCATGTCATACTTCAAATTCCTGAAGGCTCTTGTGAGTTTGTCACTGTCCTCAGTAAAAAAAATCTCCATTGGCAAGATCGTAAAATAAATTGTTTCCACAATATTGGCATAGCAGCCCATTTCTGATCAGATGAAGTAACCCAACCATTTAATTAGTCTCTTGATTGAACGTGAGTTTCTCAGTAGTTCTGCTTTTTCTTCATCTGTTAACAGATCGTAGAAGTTTCTGTAGAGCATTTGGAAGTGCCAACTTCTCTGCAGCGTGCTTGAAGATCTAGTTTTATAAAAATGAAAATAAAATTACTATAGATTTACACGTTTCAAAGAATTATTCATTTATAATTAAACAAATCGATTAGAATAAAAAAGTCAAATTTAAGTAATATAAATCTGATATCCTTTTGTGGTTAAAATGTGTACAATGAAACATACGTATCAAAATTTCCTTTATTCTAGTATTTCTTGCCTGTGCAATTAAATGTGTTCTAGCGTTTTCCGGCATTAATATTCCTTTGTTCTCAATTTCCCACACGAGTTAATCACCATCTGACTACTGATTGCTAATCTGCACCTATAATGTGGATATACGGCAGTGGAAGTTGATTTCAAGATAGATCATGAAGTTTGTAGAGCAAACTCCCGTCAAATTACTGGCAATGAACAGCAAAAATTTAGTAAAACAAATTATGGAAAAAAAATTACAAACAAATTCCCGTACACAATCCAATTAAATCAGAGAGTTTGCAGCTAGACATTTACTACAAATTTTATTTTTACACTACAAAATTTATTTTTATCAAAAAAAAGTACTATTATTGATCCCAAATTTGGGGGGGGGGGGAGAGAATGCAAAAATTTTGGAAGTATGAGCATTTTGTTTTAACACTTAACAAAAATGCTGAACGTTGTTTAAATGTTTACGTGTCCGATCACTAGTTAAAATATTGCTACTTTTTTGCCAATTAACTCATAGAGCCTCAGGATACCACACCATGTGAATTGAAAGCAAAATGTAATGAAAATGCACACATCTAAAATTGGGCGATTAGCACCAAATAGATATGGAATACCTAGAAGGCCAGCAGCGACTTGTAACTGATGCATTTCATTAGCACCAGACTGGAAAAAAGTAAAAAATAAACACTTACTTGTCACAGTTTTCAGGATTTGCTAAAGAATATCTTTTGGCATTTCATTATCGGTTTGTAGCAGAATTTTTACCCTTTTCTGTTTGGTGCCAGCAGTAGCATTCACATTCCATTCAACAGAGCTTACAACCATGTCCTCACTACAATTGACGGTCCCAGGCACATTTTGTTTCGTCTTTCTTGTAGATTCTTTCGTGGCAATAGCAACATCTCTTCCAAACTTACGTCCATGGACTGGCTACTGATGGTTGCAGGGCTTTTATGTTTTTTGAACAAATGCAACATGTGCTTGTTGGAAATTGATCTGAATTGCAGTTTTTGTCCTTGATGTTGGCTGCTGTAATGCGTCTTCAAATTTTTAAGCAAGATTACTTCTTTGCAATCAAAGCAGGATATCTTTTGTTGGTGCAGCCATTTCAACTGATCAGAAGAATCTGCACAAGGTTTATGAATCAGTTCTGCAAATGCACAAACCGTAATGCCAAATCAAGAAGTCAAATCTCCGCTACACGTAACTAGTGCCACCACATCGCAGAATACAACTTGTAGTGCAGAGAAAACAACATACAGGCTGATACAGGAGAAGCTTGCGCATGCGTGTTTGTGCTGCTTATGTTCTCTTTCTACTTTTTACTTTATTTGAACAGCAAGTTGATAGCCATGTCTTTGCTGGAACAAGATAAACCTAACCCTACCATGCAAGTAATACTTTAAATGTGTTTTAAAGAATTGCTTGCCTGCAGGGAGATAAGAGCAAAAAAAAAAAAAAAAAAAAAAATGCTGAAAGCAAAGAATCATGATAGAACGGAAATAAGCAATCTGGGATTTTCTAGCATAAAATCTGTCAGGATGGTGTGGCACTAGCATTTCTCGGTTTATATTATTACCTCTATGGGAGTTAGCCTTCTTCAAAGTTATGCGGGGTTGCAGATAGGGTCAAGAATAGCGTAGAATTTGTTCATGCCCAATACAGTACAGCTTGAGGGCGGGACAACGGGACTTTTTTTTTTTTTTTTTAATATATAAAATAAATAATATAAATTTTTGAAACTTTCTGAAAACAATCTGCAAGGGTTAAAGTAATCTGCTGAAACTCCAACTACTATGGATTCTCCATAGTCACTACAGAAATCGTTGGTCTACTACAGATTGTGGAAGCATCGAATATACTACAGAAATAAAAAATCTCAGTGAAATGACCTTTTTAACGATGTGCATAATGTAAAGTTTATTTTCATGTTTTGTAGATTCTGACATTAATTAAACATTTTGGAGAGTGTTTCTTGATTGTTTTCAATATCATTGCATCTCTTCCATGATTTTTCAATATGTTTTGGACATTTCAGCATCTCTGGCCACGTGCAACGCAGAGTTATCATGGCCCATGAAATTCTGGAAACATCCTGAAATTTTAGTTTCTTTCCAGAGTTTGGAAAGTCCTTAAATTTTCGTATTTTTGCGTAAAGTCCTTAAGTATTACTAGAATTCTTTCCTGCAATGAACAATATATATATTTTTTTCATTGCAAGATAAAAGCTACATGTTTTTCTTTCTTTTTGGGATTTGAAGACGGCCATGAACAATTTCTAGTCTGTTGACACTTATATGTACTTTGTTTACTATAAGGTTCTCATTGGAATATACATTAATATTTGAGGTAAACTAAAAAAAAATAATTGTAGCTCTTTGGTGTTTCTCACAAAATGTCTTCAATTTATGGACAGTTTTTAAAGCAAAAATTTGCCTTTTTATGAATTTACACTGTCATTTTGCTGCTCCGGCAGTTTGTTTTTTACCAAGTGCGTAATGCAATTTTTTTCATTACTACTGAAAAAAAGGTAAAAAACTATAGATTATTTTAGTGTTGACTACTGAAAATTTCCAATCAGGATTGGAGTCTATGAATCTGCTGCGCCCGCCGCCATGCCATGCTGTTTCTGCCACTGTGATTTTGGCCAAAGAAGATATTTATGTTTCTGACAGATTTACCTTTAGTGTATAATCTCACAATTTAACTCCGTGATTGCTTTATTTACTTTTCATAATAGTTTTTATAATCTAATGTAATTTGCTTATTTTTATCAGCCTGTCAAATTTTCCATTCAGGGTTGTTTTTGATATTGAAAAGTTGTTCTTTTTCATATTTAATTTTTTTTAATTTTATAATCAATATTTTTATTATATTAATACTCCTTTAACATTACATGATATAGTTCGAACCTCATCTGTTATCTTTCAGTAAAAGAGATACCAGATACAAGTTTCTCTAACTTTGGAATGTAAGTTTCTGTATCAGGAATGTCCATAGGGTACGCATATTTTCCCCCTCTTTGGAGAGCATGTTTCTGTACACTAGATAGTTCAACCCCTGAATAATTTTCACATGTCTGTATTTCATTATATATTTCTCTTTTGTCATCCATATGATCTATTAAGTTATTCGATTTTTCATATTAGATAACCAACATTTTTTGTTTTCAACTTCTAATATTTCAAACATATCATTTATATTAGAGTCTAGAATGAAATTCCATAATTGTATATTAACCTCATTATTATTCTTACTTTTTATACAATGGCCATTCCATAAAAACAGAGTAAAATCACACAAAATGAAGAAATATAGGTACAACAAAATATATGTTATTCTTTCTCAATGTATCTTCCCTTGGATGATATGCAACGGTCCCATCGTTTGGTCCACTTTTCAAAGCATGTGGCAAAGGCATTTTGTGGGAGCTGCTTTAGCAACCCCTGTACAGTTTGAATAATGTCAGCATCTGTGTTGAGTGTTGCACCACAGACTTCTTCATTGTTGGAAACAACCAGAAATCACACTGGGCGAGGTCAGGATTGTACGCAGGCTGTGGCATGATATCAATACTGCATTTTGTAAGAAACTGTTGAACACAAGCAGCCACATGTGGGTAGTGGTTTTCATGGTGTAGGGTCCACTTGGCCACCAGTTCCGGTCGTTTAATCGATATGTGTCATCGCAGACGCTTCAAAATTGAAATGTAATACTCAGCATTGACAGTAATTTGTGGAGGATTGGCATGCCAGCAGACTACACCTTTATGATCAAAGAAAATTATCATCATTACCTTCCCAGCTGATTTGGTTTGGCGGACTTTTTTCGGAGGAGGCCAGCCTGTGTGTTTCCAGACACTCATTGCACGCTTCGTGAGGTGGTCGAAATAGCGGACCCATGTTTCATCTGCAGTTATTACTGTGTTTAGAAAGTTTGGATCCTTTGCAGTCATTTGTTTCCATTCATGACACACCTGAACTGTGGCTAACAATTGTTCTCTCATCAGGTGATGAGGTACCCATCTGGAACACACAGGATGCAGCAGTAATTTGTTGCGTAGAATGCGGAATGGCACCGTTTTTGAACTATTAGTTGATGCCGCTATGTCTTCACACATCATTCATCGATCTTTTTGCAGGATTGCCCAAACAGTGTTAGCAATATGTTCCATAACAACACTTTCAGGTCAACCAGGCCTAGGAGTGAGTTCTGCTGACAAAACACCCTTTTTTAAAATCGTGGTGCCATCTACAAATCGTTGACTCACCCAAACATTTATCTTTGCAAGCTTTTTGTCATTAAATCAACTGTTTCTGGAGCCATTTTACCCAAACGATAGCAAAATTTTATTGCACAACACATTTTATTTCTTAACTCTGAATCACTCACCTCCATAGCTATATGGCGAAATGCAGATGTACTTTAAACAACTGCAGAATAACAAAACCAGAATCTTCTGCCACAGCTAATAACTGTGCCGTAGATACTTCCTTAATTCAGTCAGTCATCTGTGTGGCTATTTTCCTCCTTCGCACTGTTGCCAACTCAAGAAAAAATTACTCTCACCTTTTATGGAACAGCCTTTGTATATTGCCTGTACCAAATGAAAACATTAATGATTCAACTTCTATGAATCAAATTCCTTTTAGAATTAATTTGAGACGTTAGTATTTTTTGTTCACTTTTTTTTAAAGAATTCTATAAGGCTTTTTATATATAGATCTTATTTTTAATTTAAGAAAATTAGGTGTAGCTTTGATGTCTCTACAATGTTCGAAAAATTTTAGTTGGATTTCATTTTTTGCTAGTTTTATTTTTTTCCTTTTTAATTGTCTCAGATATTGTATCTCATGCCTGTTCATAAATCTTTAGTGCACATTAAAACTGTTTGCACAGTTTACGTGTTGACAGGAATTTCCATTCATTTTTCAAAGTTTGCAACGTAGAGAAACGTTAAGGCTGCCTTATTTGTTTTAGTTTGAATGATAAAAATCAGGATATGTGCCATATGTTGTCATTTTAGAATTTGTGTCAGCTTCTAACCATGGCGGTCAGTCGTAGTGAGTGATGGGTTTGCCTCCTCGGGGCACTCCGTGGTAACAATGGCACACACAGCAGCAACTAGGGCCTCTGTGAATCATGGAGGGGTGCCAGCTAGTTCTGTGTGACATTGGCAAAAAGTCCCCAAACTCACTGGGTTTTGTTCCAGAATCCTTAGGTTGAAAGACCAACTGGAACCATCAGCTGTGGGCTAATCCCTCACACTGATGTACTTACCTGATTAAAAAGACAAAAAAAAATCAATATCCGGACTCAAGTGTGGGATATGGTGGACCTACCAGACTTGAGAAAGATGGTCCACTACGGAATCGACCTGGACGTTCTAAATAACGTATGAGAAAGAGATCTCAGCTGAGTGAATGTAAGATTGGTGTATGAAATATTAGAGGTATAAATGGCAAGATGCATGAGGTGATTGAGGAGATGAATAAACATAGATTGGATGTGCTGTGTGTAAGCAAAACCAAAAAGAAGGAAATTGGGATAACAGAAGTGAATGGAACGGTGAGCATGTGGTCTGGAGTTTTGGATAATATGAGAGGACAGGCTGGTGTAGGTGTGATTTTAAGTAAAAAGATGAACAACTTGATTCACTATAGTTGCATAAGTGAGGGAATTCTCTGGATTTGTTTGAAAGTGAAACTTCAGAGAATAGTAATTGGTGTAGTGTATGCTCCTTGTGACTCGGAACCTTCTGATAAGAGGGAGGTTTTCCAGAATGAGCTAAAAGCTACTTTGAGCCAGTTTGGTGATAAAGAAAAAGTTATAATAGCAGGGGATTTCAGTTCTAGAGTAGGCGTGCAGAATGCAATTTCTGACAATGTTCTGGGTAAGTTCAATGATCCTTGTGTGAATGATAATCGTGAAAGATTAATTAAACTCTGCATTGAGAATGGTTTGTGTGTATCTAATACATTTTTCAACCACAAATATATCTGCACATATACTTGGGAAAATCATACTCTTGGTCAAAAGAGTGTGATAGATTTTGTTGTCTACAATCGGCGTCTGAAACACTTAGTTGTTGACACCAGTGTGATGAGAGGTGCAGATGTTGGTTCTGACCATTACTTGGTAGTGTCACGAGTGAAACCAAATGTTGGTTGGAGGAAATGGAATAGGAAGAGGCCCAGGATAGAAAGAATAAAGGTTGAAAGGCTCCTTGAAGATCATCAGCGTTATTCTGACTTACTCAGAGAACGACTGAAGGAGCTGAAGTCATGTGAGAGGGATGTAGAAAAGAAGTGGGAATGTTTTAAGAACTGTGTTGTCACTGCTGCTAAAGAGATCTGTGGCACCACAATAGTGGGTAACAATAGAGGTGATGCTTGGTGGAATAGTGAGATTGAAGAGGCAGTAAAAAGAAAAAGATAGCCTATTTGGTGATGTTGCGAGTTAGAGTTTCTGTAAATGAATATCACTGTAAGAAGCGTGACTCTGCTTAGCTGGTTCACCAGAGTAAGGCAAAACTTAGGAAGGAAAAGGTGGAAAGGCATGAATTGGCTTTTTAGAAAGATAGGAAGACTTTCTGGAAGTACACGAGACTCAGAAAAAATAGGGGAAACAAAGTTGTAAGTTATGTGAAGAATAGGGTTGGGGAAATGATATGGGAGCCCTATGAGTTAAATGAAAGATGGGGTGAATACTTCTGTGAATTATTAGATCAGGAAAGCAAAGATGATTCTGAGACAGAAGCAGATGATGCCACAGTGAGGGATGGAAGCACCACAGGAGGGATCTCAAGAGAAGAAGTGTGTAAAGCTCTAAAATCTCTTCAGAATGGTAAGGCTCCGGGAGTTGATGGCATAACTGCCGAGATGTTGAAATATGGTGGTGACCCTGTAATTGACTGGTTAACTGAAATTTTCCAGTTGTGCTGGGAGTTAGGAATAGTTCCTCAGGATTGGAAGGATGCTATTATTTTTCCCTTGTATAAGGGAAAAGGTGATCAGACTGTGTGCAAGAACTATCATGGTATTAGCCGACTAAGTGTGCCAGGTAAAGTGTTTGGTAAGGTTGTTATTGAAAAAGTACGTGGTCTTACATCAGAGAAAGTGTGTGATGTTCAGAGTGGTTTTATGCCTGGTAAAGGCTGCACTAACCAAATTTTTGCAGTACGCATGATGATTAAAAAGCATCTGGCTGTTGGTAAGAAAGTTTTTGCTGCCTTCATAGATTTAGAGAAAGCTTACGACCGAGTAAATAGGACACTTTTGTGGAAGGTATTGAATGAATATGGTGTTACTGGGAATCTACTTAATAGTGTAAAAGCCATGTATGCTGGTAGTAGAGCTTGCATATGAGTGAATGGTGTTTTATCAAAATGGTTTTCTATTGGTGCAGAAGTCAGACAGAGTTGTGTAATGTCACCATGGCTGTTTAATATACTTATTGATGCGTGCATGCGTGATGCCAAAATAGATAATACTGGTTTATGTCTTGGTGATATCCATGTGTGCAGATTGATGTATGCTGATGACACCGTCTTGTTGGCAGAGAGCAAAAGTGAGTTTCAGAGTATGTTGTCCCGGATGTACGAAGTTTGCATGAAGTTCAAACTGAGTATAAATAAGGGAAAAACCAAAGTTATGGTGTTTGAGAGAGGAACTGGTAGCACTGAATGTAATGTAAGTATAAACGGCACTGTGATTGACCAGGTAAGTGAGTTTGTGTATTTAAGAAGCATGTTTGACAGAGAGAACAGATTAGATGGTGAAATTAGTAGGCGAGTGAATTCTTCATTGAAAGTCATAGCTGCTCTGGGAGGTTTTCACAGGAATGATGGGTTCTTTAGAGAGTCCCGCATGGCTGTGCATGAAAGTGTAATTGGTCCTACTCTGATGTATGGTAGTGAAACCTGGGTACTACAGAAGAAACATAGAAGTTGTTTGTGTGCTGGAGAAATGTGTTACTTACAGGAGGTTTGTGGCAAGACACGGCCTGATTGTGTGAGGAATGAAGATGTGTTGCAGTTGTGTGATGTGAAGCAAAATGTTTTTAGCAAGGTGGAGACTAATATGCTTCGGTGGTTTGGGCATGTTGAAAGAATGAGTGATGAGATGCTTACTGAGAAAATCATTTTAGCCCAAGTGGCTGGAAGGAAAGGCAGAGGAAGGCCAAGGAAGACAGATTCAGGAGTGTCTGCATGGAAAAAAATATATGAGTATGAAGTATAAAGGATCTTGTGTATGACTTGTAATGGATATCAGTGAAGCCTGAGTTGTATGTCAAAATCACTGTAAATGGAGAAGTTTGATACGACAACAGTAAGCAAAAATATCTGGTAGTTTGTATTTCTTTTTGGAGCTAACCTCTGAATCTCAGAGAACAGCTTAGTGATATGTAAGTATGTATATTCTAACCATGGAAAATCTTTTATCCAGGGTTGCTTGTGATTCCTTTTTATATAAACTAATTTTACTCTCACCAAAGTTCTAGGATGTTAATGATCTGAAATTTTAATTTTTTTCTCCAAAATGTGATGAAAACAGTTCTTTTGTTGCTTTTTTTAACTGCAAACTGTGATGAAAAAAATTTGATAACATTTCTCATTGTATTCATCTTAACTTTCCCCAAATAAATGCTTGAGTGAACGATATTTGCTTGCTTCTGCACAAGTCATTATATTTAATAAGATGTCAATGCAGCACAGACGTATCCTTGTGCTTGATGATTTCGTGTGAAAGAGAAACACTCCTTTAACAAGGCATGTACAGCAGAAAAGTAAAGTATAGGATTCTGTGCAAGTGTGGCACATTGTGTTAACCTTGTCACACCAAATGAATGGAGCTCACAGGGCATAAAATTCAAATTTGAAGTGGAACAGAATTGCCCCACCTGTGTTTGTAAATGGAGGGGAATGAAAATTTTGGGTGTGGAGTTTTGCATATGTCACGTAATAATATTAAAAGACTTGGAGAAAACAGAAATTTTTCAAACAATATATAGACTGTACTTGGTTTTTAAAACTACATTTAATCCCATAGAAATTACCATGATTCATTTTACAAAAACAGAGTTGTTAATTTTTTAGTACATTGATATCATAAATTGTGCCTCAATTATTTAAGTCTGTCTTTCATTCCTTGCCACAGTTAGCAAACTTTAATCAGCTGTTTTTTTTTCTCTGAGAGTTTATCTGGCCCAATTTCAGAAATATGCATTTTAGTTGCTCGAAATATGTACAAGAAACCTTCACACACGTAACTCACTCGAAGAAACTCCGTAGTGATTTTTAAGAACTTTACTAAAAGACATAAGACTACAATCAGTAAGATCTTTCGGGAAACCTTGTTATCATCTTCAGATAGATGGATTGTCTATGTCCGGTGCGCCCCCTATATATACATACTGAAGCTACAGCAATGACGCATGTCACAAATAAGCATGCGCACACAGTTTCACTCCCCTCCCAATGTTCACAAATTAGGAAGAGACCCAAAATCATTACAAATTAAAATAACTATAAGCACACGCACACCACCCACTCAATTGAATCCATCATTTTACAACACAGACACACACAAACACCAATCAAACACCTGCTACAGAATATACATACTACAAATTCAAACTATAAAATTAAAAATTAAAACATACAAAAAAATCAAAAGTTAATATTGGTGTTGCGGACTGGAACAAGTTGTTTCCAGGGCTCCGGTATATCACAAGGGTAATTATCATTACACACGGAGTCCCTGTTAGCATAAATGCTCAAACTCTCAACTAACAATAATGACGGAATGTCTGGTTGTGAAGACAACATACTTACATGACTCCAATCTGGATAATGCAATCCATCTCGAGTCAGGCGTGCTAATGCTGTGTTCTCAGCTCCATTCTTAACAGCATATTTATGTTCCAACAAACGAAATTCTAACGCACGCTTTGTGGAACCAATGTATTGTTTGGGTTGCACGGAATCGTCCATGGGTGGAAGTGGTATACTGTAAACACCATGACGTTCCTGTATACCTGCATTGTCCCTATCTTTCTTTATCAAAGTAAGGATATTTGTTGTTTTCACGCCAACATGCAAACGAAATCGTCTACATAAGTTCCTTATCACTGTCACTGGGGCTGGGAAGTAATTGATGGAACCCTCAAATCTGTAAGATGGTTGACTGCGTTGCAACGTAGAACTCAGTTTTCCCTTCAAACTAGAAAATAGGCGGTCAACAATATCAGTCTCATAACCAAAGAGGGTAACTATTTCTTTAATCTTTTTAAGTTCTATAAGACGAAGTCTTACACTTGAAAAATGCGTAATCGCTCTTTAGACCATGAAGCGTATCCCAGATAATTTGTAGCCAAAGGGGTGGGCCGACTGTGCTGGTATTATTGAAGGAATGGCCAATGGTTTCCTGTAAACTGAGAACTGAATAGATTGACGCTCAGGATGTCTAAACAACGGGAAGTCCAAAAGGTAGTGTACAGTTAACTTCTACCTCCGAAGTAAACTGAACAGAATAACACTGTGCAGACATTTTTCTGTAAATAACGACAACTGTTCCAAAGGATACTGCCAAAATACTAAAATGTCATCAACATACCTGATATACAATAACGGAGTTTCCAGATAGGTTGATAGTACGCTATCCTCTAAATATTGCATCATAATCTCGGCAGCAACAGGTGACAGCGGTGAGCCCATAAGTGACCCATTCTCCTGTCTGTACATGACACCATTGAACTTAAAATAAGTTCTTGTTTGAATCAATTTAAGTGCACTAAGAATGTCTGCAATTTCTGATTCTTCAACATTTAGTGCACGCAACTTATTTTCAATAATATGGTGTACTTGATCCAAAGGTATACTAGGAAGAGAGAGACCACATCCAATGACACAAACCTGAAAGGTATCGGCTGGTTGCCGAAGGAACGAATCTTACTCAATGCTTGTGTCGAACTGGTGACAAAATATCTAGAAGACATGACCAGTGGTTTTAAATATCTAGCAAGGGCGCTTTCCAAGTTCCTAGAAGGGTTAACTCGCCCAGATACCAAAGGACGAATTGGAAAATCCGGTTTATGTGTTTTTATCTGTTCGAATAGATTAGGTATTCGGCTACCAATGGGTGGAACAAACGAATCATGTAAAATTGTTGGAAGGTTGGTGTGATTTCTTAAACGACTAAGAGCAGAAATAGTAGATCTGGTAGGATCTTTTGGTACTACAGAATGGGGATTATTATCAATGGCCATTAATATCTTGTCATGATATACAGCTTGCTCAATAATAACTATTTGATTGGTTTTATCCGAACAGACGAGGGCTATATCTGGTTTATCCCTTAGTTTTTTCAATTGAGCACGTTCTTCAGACAATGCTCTATCATTGTCAGAAACATGGTGATGTTTCTTTAACGGTTTTAAAATAGCATATCTAGCACCCTCACATTCCGAATCTGGTAAAGTGGCAACCACTCCTTCAACTTGAGGTAAGAACTTAAAGAAGTTAGGTCGATGTTGTGGGTATGCATATTTCAAACCCCTTGACAAGGCTTTTTCTTGGACAGAGTTTAATATCACATTGCTCAAGTTCAAATACAGAATGGGATGTCTCACGACCCCAGATCCCAAGAAATGTGCGATAGTTGAGTTCACATCATCTACACGGTCAGCAACCAATCCAGCAAGTTTCTTAAGGTGTATCTGTTGTGTTCTAAGGGACTGAGTGATTATGTTCATATGCACGATAGTCATCATATGGTCGAAATCTGCAGAGTCCAGCCGTTTTGTCACCACCAAGTATTCACTGTAAATTCTTCGATGAAGAAAAAATATCATTCCATACTTCCTTCTGATTTCTCTAGTGAGCCTTTTTGACTCTGCAACTCGAAGTATCTTGGAATCCTGACGTGAACGAGGAGGAGTGAATATTCTCAGAAATTTTGGTATCACCCACAACTCCTTACAGTTTTTTAAGAAGGATAGATGATTTTCTTCCATTCCGAGTTTTTTGCGCAACTTCATGAATACACGAGACACACCAAACATTACAACCGATGATGTACACTAAAATAAAAGAGGCATATAATAAATGAACTGAAGTTTACATGCTGATAAAACTACAAAATATGTACAAGAAACCTTCACACACGTAACTCACTCGAAGAAACTCCGTAGGGATTTTTAAGAACTTTACTAAAAGACATACAACTACAATCAGTAAGATCTTTCGGGACACCTTGTTATCATCTTCAGACAGATTGATTGTCTATGTCCGGTGCGCCCCCTATATATACATACTGAAGCTACAGCAATGACGCATGTCACAAATAAGCATGCGCACACAGTTTCACTCCCCACCCAATGTTCACAAATTAGGAAGAGACCCAAAATCATTACAAATTAAAATAACTATAAGCACACGCACACCACCCACTCAATTGAATCCATCATTTTACAACACAGACACACACAAACACCAATCAAACACCTGCTACAGAATATACCTACCACAAATTCAAACTATAAAATTAAAAATTAAAACATACAAAAAAATCAAAAGTTAATATTGGTGTTGCGGACTGGAACAAGTTGTTTCCAGGGCTCCGGTATATCACATTGGTAGCCGAATACCTAATCTATTCGGACAGATAAAAACACATAAACCGGATTTCCCAATTCGTCCTTTGGTATCTGGGCAAGTTAACCCTTCTAGGAACTTGGAAAGGGCCCTTGCTAAATATTTAAAACCACTGGTCATGTCTTCTAGATATTCTGTCACCAGTTCGACACAAGCGTTGAGTAAGATTCGTTCCTTCGGCAACCAGCCCATGCCTTTCAGGTTTGTGTCATTGGATGTGGTCTCTCTCTTCCCTAGTATACCTTTGGTTCAAGTACACCATATTATTGAAAATAAGTTGCGTGCACTAAATGTTGAAGAATCAGAAATTGCAGACATTCTTAGTGCACTTAAATTGATTCAAACAAGAACTTATTTTAAGTTCAATGGTGTCATGTACAGACAGGAGAATGGGTCACTTATGGGCTCACCGCTGTCACCTGTTGCTGCCGAGATTATGATGCAATATTTAGAGGATAGCGTACTATCAACCTATCTGGAAACTCCATTATTGTATATCAGGTATGTTGATGACATTTTAGTATTTTGGCAGTATCCTTTGGAACAGCTGTCGTTATTTACAGAAAAAATGTCTTCGCAGTGTTATTCTGTTCAGTTTACTTCGGAGGTAGAAGTTAACTGTACACTACCTTATTTGGACTTCCAGTTGTTTAGACATCCTGAGCGTCAATCTATTCAGTTCTCAGTTTACAGGAAACCGTTAACCATTCCTTCGATAATACCAGCACAGTCGGCCCACCCCTTTGGCTACAAATTATCTGGGATACGCTTCATGGTCCAAAGGGCGATTATGCATTCTTCAAGTGTAAGACTTCGTTTTATAGAACTTAAAAAGATTAAAGAAATAGTTATCCTCTTTGGTTATGAGACTGATATTGTTGACCGCCTATTTTCTAGTTTGAAGGGAAAACTGAGTTCTACGTTGCAACGCAGTCAACCATCTTACAGATTTTTGGGTTCCATCAATTCCTTCCCAGCCCCAGTGACAGTGATAAGGAACTTATGTAGACGATTTCGTTTGCATGTTGGCGTGAAAACAACAAATATCCTTACTTTGATAAAGAAAGATAGGGACAATGCAGGTATACAGGAACGTCATGGTGTTTACAGTATACCTCTTCCACCCATGGACGATTCCTTGCAACCCAAACAATACATTGGTTCCACAAAGCGTGCGTTAGAATTTCGTTTGTTGGAACATAAATATGCTGTTAAGAATGGAGCTGAGAACACAGCATTAGCACGCCTGACTCGAGATGGATTGCATTATCCAGATTGGAGTCATGTAAGTATATTGTCTTCACAACCAGACATTCCGTCATTATTGTTAGTTGAGAGTTTGAGCATTTATGCTAACAGGGACTCCGTGTGTAATGATAATTACCCTTGTGATATACCGGAGCCCTGGAAACAACTTGTTCCAGTCCGCAACACCAATATTAACTTTTGATTTTTTGTATGTTTTAATTTTTAATTTTATAGTTTGAATTTGTAGTATGTATATTCTGTAGCAGGTGTTTGATTGGTGTTTGTGTGTGTCTGTGTTGTAAAATGATGGATTCAATTGAGTGGGTGGTGTGCGTGTGCTTATAGTTATTTTAATTTGTAATGATTTTGGGTCTCTTCCTAATTTGTGAACATTGGGAGGGGGAGTGAAACTGTGTGCGCATGCTTATTTGTGACATGCGTCATTGCTGTAGCTTCAGTATGTATATATAGGGGCGCACCGGACATAGACAATCCATCTGTCTGAAGATGATAACAAGGTTTCCCGAAAGATCTTACTGATTGTAGTCGTATGTCTTTTAGTAAAGTTCTTAAAAATCACTACGGAGTTTCTTCGAGTGAGTTACGTGTGTGAAGGTTTCTTGTACATATTTTGTAGTTTTATCAGCACATAAACTTCAGTTCATTTATTTTTGTTGCTCATTGAATCTTTAAATTTGGACTTAATTCTGTTTTGTGTGCTAAAGCCACGTTCACAAGGTATATTTGTTAAATGCAACACAATACCTACTTGCAGAAGAACCTTTGACAATGGAAACCTGTGCAGTTGTTGCTTATAAAACTCTTGCAAAACTTTGTAAATTGGCACATATACTCTTCATTTACAGCTATGTTTGAATAGTGAATATCCCATAACCACATCTTCATTAATTTTTGGAAAAAAAAAAAAAAAAACTGTTCTGCAGGGCTTTTGAAAGACTGTACTGAAACTTAAGTTGTGTTGTGTGTGTGCATGTTCATTTGTTGCTTTATAGATTCAGGTTCTATACACTCAAACTTCAAAAAGAGTTCCTTTGTGGAGGAAGAAAATTTGCAGTCCATCTCAATCACAAAAGATGAAATAAACCTTCACTTGATATTATGATGTGCAAGTTTTAGCATTACAAGGGTCAACTAATTTATTATTTTTGAACATGTTTCCCTTCAGCTCTGAAAAAATCTCTTCTTGAATACTGCAAGATGTTTGCAGTTTACATAATCGAGACTTGGTTGATTCAACCATTCTTTTGATATGAGGAATATCCAGCTTTTTACTTTGCAATTATTTAAGGGGGAAAGTAACACTTAACAATAATACAGACAGTGGGAACATTGCGAAAAAAAAAAATTATGATTACGGAAAAATCGCTCCGCCTGACTTCCGCTTTCAGAAAAATTTCCTCCATTTTCAAGCTACCATGATTGGTTATCGAACAGAATTATATTTTACAATAACACTGAGGAGATGGAATATCGCTAGAAAAAAAAATTATGATTATGGATTAAATCTGCAGTTCGTCTAACTTCTGTTTTTGAAAGTTTGAAAGACAAAACAAAATTCCATCCCCAGCTGGAAAATGTGCCCCCCTACACTGCAACACACTCGCACATCAATCTCTCTGCCCCCCCCCCCTAATTTTTTCAGTTTTGCATTTTTCCTGAGAATGTGCAAATGATGACAACAAAGGCAGAGTTCCTCGAATCCGCAGATGAAACTCGTGCCTAAAGTTTACAAAGAAATTTTTGTTCCGTCGAACTTCCGTTGTCGGAAATTGTTATCTACACTTTCAAGCTGAAATACAAACATTTTTGCAATAAATTGATGTTTACTAATAATACTGGGCAGAAACAACTTCACAAGGAAAAATAATTAATAATGCAGAATTTTTTTCACTCCATTTAACTTTCGTTTTCGGAAGTTCTGAGAAACAGAATACCCTTTCCAGATAGAAAACAGCTCCCATCCCTCCACACTCACACACACACTAATCATCCCAAAATAAGACATTATCTTCAGTTTTGCACCGATCTCAAGTGTAACTGAAGTGATGGTAAAAAAAAAAAGCAGAATTCCGTGAATCCGAGAAAGAATCTCATGCCTGATTCGTAAGAGTCCACGATATGCAAAATGAACTGCTCATGCTGCTACATATGGACGCCATTCAGATGCCTATAATATTCCCAACTTGAATGATGTATTCAATTGCAATTTTCAGAATTCTGAAGAATCTGTTTCTAACGCACGTCGTACGTAATTTTACGATAGATATGTTTTTAACGCTCAAATTTTGTGAGTGGTCCAAAAACAGACCCAAGATTTATTATTTTTGAACATGTTTCCCTTCAGCTCTGAAAAAAATCTCTTCTTGAATACTGCAAGATGTTTGCAGTTTACATAATCGAGACTTGGTTGATTCAACCATTCTTTTGATATGAGGAATATCCAGCTTTTTACTTTGCAATTATTTAAGGGGGAAAGTAACACTTAACAATAATACAGACAGTGGGAACATTGCGAAAAAAAAAAATTATGATTACGGAAAAATCGCTCCGCCTGACTTCCGCTTTCAGAAAAATTTCCTCCATTTTCAAGCTACCATGATTGGTTATCGAACAGAATTATATTTTACAATAACACTGAGGAGATGGAATATCGCTAGAAAAAAAAATTATGATTATGGATTAAATCTGCAGTTCGTCTAACTTCTGTTTTTGAAAGTTTGAAAGACAAAACAAAATTCCATCCCCAGCTGGAAAATGTGCCCCCCTACACTGCAACACACTCGCACATCAATCTCTCTGCCCCCCCTAATTTTTTTCAGTTTTGCATTTTTCCTGAGAATGTGCAAATGATGACAACAAAGGCAGAGTTCCTCGAATCCGCAGATGAAACTCGTGCCTAAAGTTTACAAAGAAATTTTTGTTCCGTCGAACTTCCGTTGTCGGAAATTGTTATCTACACTTTCAAGCTGAAATACAAACATTTTTGCAATAAATTGATGTTTACTAATAATACTGGGCAGAAACAACTTCACAAGGAAAAATAATTAATAATGCAGAATTTTTTTCACTCCATTTAACTTTCGTTTTCGGAAGTTCTGAGAAACAGAATACCCTTTCCAGATAGAAAACAGCTCCCATCCCTCCACACTCACACACACACTAATCATCCCAAAATAAGACATTATCTTCAGTTTTGCACCGATCTCAAGTGTAACTGAAGTGATGGTAAAAAAAAAAAGCAGAATTCCGTGAATCCGAGAAAGAATCTCATGCCTGATTCGTAAGAGTCCACGATATGCAAAATGAACTGCTCATGCTGCTACATATGGACGCCATTCAGTTGCCTATAATATTCCCAACTTGAATGATGTATTCAATTGCAATTTTCAGAATTCTGAAGAATCTGTTTCTAACGCACGTCGTACGTAATTTTACGATAGATATGTTTTTAACGCTCAAATTTTGTGAGTGGTCCAAAAACAGACCCAAGATTTTATGTTTGTGTATATTTTTTCTTAAAATTTCGTAAGGCGGGAGACTGCCGCCTAACAACTTTATTTCAGTGGGAGTTTAAATTTTCGGTGGGAACCCCGCCATCCCGCCCTGAATTTTAAGCCTTGGCTCATACAGGGTATTATTTTTGTCCAGTGATAAAAAAATCTATCAGACAATATATGCCCTTTTGGTGTTTGAGTGCTTTTAAATTATAAGCAGGTTGAAGTTTGTGAAGTCTGGAGCTAAATGCTAAATTGACAACTGCTCTGAAGAGAAAATTGCTGTTTTTAATAGTTCATCATCAGCCATGGGTGAAAGTTTTCCATCCTGGGTTCCATCTTTGACAAATTTCTGAAAACAGAAGTTAGACGTAACAAAAATTTCTCTTATAATAGTAAAAAAGCAACTTGTGATGTTCCCTCTGTCGTGCATTGTTGTTAAATATCAATTTATTCCATAAATGTTTGTATTTCAGCTTGATATAAAAGGTAAGTTGAAAGATTTTACTTTGCATTTGAAGCTCTGCATTCATTGATATTATGATTTGTATCAACGAATGAATGTTTTATGCATTGTTGTGAAAACATTGCTGCCAATCAGGGCCAAGCATGGGCAGGCCCAATGTACCTCCTGGCATGTGCGTGATCACAGCGTGGGCCAAATTGACTGACCTTGACTTTGTTGAGACTTCTCTCTTCATCTCTCCAAGCCAGCCTTGCTCCTGTGCGTGTGCTTGGCAATACAATATGACCACTGGGATCTGCAATTCCCAACATTCCTTTCAGTCATAGTTTCCATACGTGTTTATTTGTTACCAGAGTAGTGGGACAGCACAACATGGCTTTTTGAAATGTACTGTTTCTTCTGTCATTAGTAGTTGCATGTGAAAGCTGTTTACTTTTTGTTGCATTTTTTTTAAGTTCAATGTTATTTAGTGATCAGTAATGCCGACAGTGAATTTCACTGATCAAGGAAACACATCTGTTGCTGCTGTTGATGGTTGCATTGAAAATAAATGGAGGTGGGGATGGTTGGAAGAAAGCGATCTGGGTAAAGTCAGATTTGGAGTCAAGTGCCATAAAATGAAGCAGCCAAGGTTTTGTTTCGGTGTTTTGTGCGCAAGAAAAATTAATTATGGCAGTAATGGGGGAAAAAAAAGTATTGCTCAAGCACAATAATGACAAAGGCCATAAAAAAATGCACGCAAGCTCAACAGTATACGCAAACATTACCATGAATGGAGCCAGTTGTTGCAAAGCCTTCATTATCAGATTGGGTTGCTGACCAAAAAGCTGTTTTAACTGCATTTTTGAGTGAAAACACCCTGCCTTTTGCATTGACACCCAAATTGGTGGAACTCAGTAAACATTTAGCCAAAGATAAGTTGACTCTATTGAAGCTTAATGTTCCTAAAACGAGTACCATCTATATCAACAGTCGTGGTACTGCAAAATGTATGAGAGAAAATTTGTTGGAGAAATTAAAAGGAAATTTGTTTTTTATCTCAACATAGATGAAGAGACGAGCGATGCATGGATAAAATATTTAACATTATGGTAAAAGATTTTATGATGATGAGCAGAAAATTACTGAAAATTATGATGATGAGCAGAAAATCATTTAGGATCATGGAAAGAAAATTTTGCAATTGCAAGCAATAGTTTCAACTATGTCAGTGAGCTTATGTTGGAAAATGAGCTTGATTATAACCAAATAATTAGTTGCCTAATACACAACTGCTGTGCAATGCGGGGTGTAGAAAAGGTGCAGAAACTTTAATTAAGAAAACAAATCCCAATCTCCTGGTTATTCATGGAGATATTGTACGCATAGTGCATAATTCAGCAAAAGAATTTTTCAACTGTTTTGGTAAATTTATTGAAGGATTTGCATGTGATACATATTATGATATACAAGATTTCCCCAAAGCAAAGGAACTACTTTCTGAGTTTCAAAGCCTGCTGAATTTTAATAATGTGTGCAACATTTTAAGACCAATTGATTGTCAATTTTTCGCAAATTCTAACTACCTGTAATAGGCTTCATGAGTTGCATGATGCGATTTTGGTCTTCTGTTACAGCTTTTTATCTGATGAAGAACAAGCTAGTGCTATTGTAAGTGACTTATATCAATCAAGAAATGTATCAGTTGAGCAGAGAGAGTGCATCACCTTGGTTCAAAGTCATCTAGCGGAACAAAAAACTACCAGGTGCCAATCAAGCAAGAAAAGATAAGATTTTAGTTACCTTGTTCAACCACAGAATGAAATATACATTCTATTTAAACTTTTACAAGCGAATTTTGCTCCAATTCAATGCCTTTGTAAAAAAAATTCAATGAGGGAAACCAATGATTCATCTTGTGCATACTGAAATGTTTGCACTCTGCAAATATTTTTTATTGTTGTTTATCAAACCTGAATATATATGAGAGAATGTAACAATTGATGTGAGGGATACCAAAACCCAATACTCTGATAAATATTTGAATGTTGGCAAATTTGCATATTCAGATGCATTAGAATTGAGGAAAAATAAAAGTGCCTGGGTTGGCACGTTTTATAAAAATCTCAGGGCGGCATATGAAAATGCTGCATCATATATGCTAAAAAAATTTACCCTTAAATAACAAAGTGCTAATTTGTCTATCAGTGTTGAATTCAAAACAAAGGAGACTCGCTACAGCATTTTCTGCTTTTGATAAATTATTAATTGCTGAATACTTGCCACAAGTCATCCCTAACTCCGATAGAGGCAGTCTCATGAAAGATGTACATAAGTGCACAACATGACGATTATGGGCAAAACACGTAACAATATTAACAAAGAAAGGTGACTTGATCACGCTAGTTACGTTAACTAAAACTTTTACAAAAGTTTGTAAGTTGGAAGCTTTCGACCTTATCTTAGGTCTTCATCACGCCAATGGAGGACTAAGATTGTTGCCAGATTCTACATTTGAATTTTTCCTATTTTTGTTGCCAAAACTTAGAATTGATCTCCAGATCAACGGAATGTAGAGAGGAGATTCGGAGTTGCAAGTCATTGAGTTGAAAATAATTTCTATGCTTTCACGGTAACGGAGGGCAAAACGATTGTCAAACGAAGCAATTCGTTTTGCTTCGTTCCAGTGGGGAACTGCAGATGTGTCTTCCATTGTCAAAATAGACAAGGCAGTGTTGGGATTGCCTTTCGAAACATCTTTTCTATGTTCTAAAATTCTATGGCTAATGCTCCTGTATGTGCTTCCAATGTATAAGTTATCCCCAGTAGAAGAAGAGATAGGAATGCAGTAAACTCCTGGGAGGTTCAGGCTTTCAACTTTGTCCCTATCCCTTTGTAGAAGTTTCAAGATGTTTGGGGTAGATTTAATGGCAAGATGGTAACCAAAACTTCTAAAAAGAATCTGTAACTTATAAGCATAGGAAGGATGGTAAGGAACAGAACCACAGAATTTCAGGTCTTCTTTCTTGTGAGGAAGGAGGCATTCGATTTTCGAATGGTTTTCATATTTCTTTATGAGGGAGTTGACTGTAACAGCAGGGAAACCATGAGAGAGGGCTATTGTAGAAATTTTGGAGAGTTCTTCTTGAAGAGAGAGTTGGCTGTTGCAAATGATATGAGCCCTGTGGATGTAGGACTTCAATGCTGCAAGCTTGTAGAGATGCAGGGTGCAAGATTTGTAGGGAATGATGTTAGTGGCTGCAGAAGGTTTTCGATAGACGGAACGAGTAATGGAGAGATCAGCGTTTCTGCAGATAGATACGTCCAAGAAATCAATTTTGTGATTTACTTCCTTAGATATAGTGAGCTTAATGGAAGGAAATTTTTCTGTAATGGAGTTGATCAGTATCTGTAGCTCAGACTCGGAATGTGGCCAGCTAATGAAAATGTCGTCTACATATCTTAACCATAGGGAAGGTTGAAAAGGGTGTAGAGGAATTATGGAAACTTCAATATGTTGCATGTAGATTTCAGCAAGCAGAGGGGAAAGAGGTGAGCCCATGGGGAGACCAGATTGTTGCCTATACACAATTTTGTTGAAAACAAAACAACTATGTTGATGAATAGTGTGGAAACAATCATAAAGATCTTTGATAAGAGGACCGGGGGTTTAAAATGAAGAATCAATTTCTTCATGAGGAGCATGTAGGAATCAAAATATGGTACAGAGGGAAACAAAGATTCTACATCAAGAGTATACAGATTATCACAAGGAGGAAAGGAATTAGGAAGGTTGTGGATGAAGTTTGAAGTAGAGACAACTGTATGAGGATGGTTGGCTGCCAGGGATTTGCATTTGAGGACCAATCTCTTTTCAAGGTTTACTGCTGGAGAAAAAGAATATTCCACTAAAGGTCTGATGGGGTTACCAGCTTTATGCAGTTTCACTTGCAGGAAGAGCCTGGGAGTTCTAAAGTAAGGAGGGGGTGATATATCACCAAGGAAGGATTGAAGAGTTTCTTTCTTAGCTAATCTGTCAACTGAGTTTTTGAGTGAGTTGGTGGTGTCTGACTGTAAAGGGATGCAGTTAGCAGATGTAAGAAAAGAAAGCACTTTTTGGTTTAGAGTTTCTTTACCAATGATGACTGGGCAACCAACTTTATCTGCTTTGCATACGGCTAGGTCATTTTCTTGAATAAATGACCTGAATTCTTTAAACAAGAAGAAGAGTACTTGATTGGCACAGAATTTTGCTTGAACGCTGCTGTTATCTTATCCAAGCAAAATTCTGTGCCAATCAAGTACTCTTCTTCTTGTTTAAAAGAATTCAGGTCATTTATTCAAGAAAATGACCTAGCCGTATGCAAAGCAGATAAAGTTGGTTGCCCAGTCATCATTGGTAAAGAAACTCTAAACCAAAAAGTGCTTTCTTTTCTTACATCTGCTAACTGCATCCCTTTACAGTCAGACACCACCAACTCACTCAAAAACTCAGTTGACAGATTAGCTAAGAAAGAAACTCTTCAATCCTTCCTTGGTGATATATCACCCCTCCTTACTTTAGAACTCCCAGGCTCTTCCTGCAAGTGAAACTGCATAAAGCTGGTAACCCCATCAGACCTTTAGTGGAATATTCTTTTTCTCCAGCAGTAAACCTTGAAAAGAGATTGGTCCTCAAATGCAAATCCCTGGCAGCCAACCATCCTCATACAGTTGTCTCTACTTCAAACTTCATCCACAACCTTCCTAATTCCTTTCCTCCTTGTGATAATCTGTATACTCTTGATGTAGAATCTTTGTTTCCCTCTGTACCATATTTTGATTCCTACATGCTCCTCATGAAGAAATTGATTCTTCATTTTAAACCCCGGTCCTCTTATCAAAGATCTTTATGATTGTTTCCACACTATTCATCAACATAGTTGTTTTGTTTTCAACAAAATTGTGTATAGGCAACTATCTGGTCTCCCCATGGGCTCACCTCTTTCCCCTCTGCTTGCTGAAATCTACATGCAACATATTGAAGTTTCCATAATTCCTCTACACCCTTTTCAACCTTCCCTATGGTTAAGATATGTAGACGACATTTTCATTAGCTGGCCACATTCCGAGTCTGAGCTACAGATACTGATCAACTCCATTACAGAAAAATTTCCTTCCATTAAGCTCACTATATCTAAGGAAGTAAATAACAAAATTGATTTCCTGGATGTATCTATCTGCAGAAACGCTGATCTCTCCATTACTCGTTCCGTCTATCGAAAACCTTCTGCAGCCACTAACATCATTCCCTACAAATCTTGCACCCTGCATCTCTACAAGCTTGCAGCATTGAAGTCCTACATCCACAGGGCTCATATCATTTGCAACAGCCAACTCTCTCTTCAAGAAGAACTCTCCAAAATTTCTACAATAGCCCTCTCTCATGGTTTCCCTGCTGTTACAGTCAACTCCCTCATAAAGAAATATGAAAACCATTCGAAAATCGAATGCCTCCTTCCTCACAAGAAAGAAGACCTGAAATTCTGTGGTTCTGTTCCTTACCATCCTTCCTATGCTTATAAGTTACAGATTCTTTTTAGAAGTTTTGGTTACCATCTTGCCATTAAATCTACCCCAAACATCTTGAAACTTCTACAAAGGGATAGGGACAAAGTTGAAAGCCTGAACCTCCCAGGAGTTTACTGCATTCCTATCTCTTCTTCTACTGGGGATAACTTATACATTGGAAGCACATACAGGAGCATTAGCCATAGAATTTTAGAACATAGAAAAGATGTTTTGAAAGGCAATCCCAACACTGCCTTGTCTATTTTGACAATGGAAGACACATCTGCAGTTCCCCACTGGAACGAAGCAAAACGAATTGCTTCGTTTGACAATCGTTTTGCCCTCCGTTACCGTGAAAGCATAGAAATTATTTTCAACTCAATGACTTGCAACTCCGAATCTCCTCTCTACATTCCGTTGATCTGGAGATCAATTCTAAGTTTTGGCAACAAAAATAGGAAAAATTCAAATGTAGAATCTGGCAACAATCTTAGTCCTCCATTGGCGTGATGAAGACCTAAGATAAGGTCGAAAGCTTCCAACTTACGAACTTTTTGTAAAAGTTTTAGTTAACGTAACTAGCGTGATCAAGTCACCTTTCTTTGTTAGTGCACAACAGACCCAGAAATAACTGATATGGAAAATGTAGAAGTATACAGTGAAACAAATAAGGATTTGAGAATTGATTATAATTGGTGGTTACTTATATTTGAAATGAGAGACCATGGTGACTTGAGATTTGAATTCTTCAGTACACTGGTCAAAGCACTGTTAACTATATTTTCTGGTCCTCTTGTTGAGGGTACCTTTAACATCATGGATGCCATATTAGATGTGATTGAATAAAACCTGTTCGAGTGGCTTTATTAAGACGGACAAAAAGATACATCTGCAGTTGTGGCAGAATTAAACAAAGCAATATATAAGGAAGCAAGAATGCACCAGTGCTCATTAGAAGTCGCCGTAGATATTCAGACATGCATCCCACTGCTTGTGGAGATGGTAGATACCGCCCGCGAAGAAGGACTTCGGTTGCTCCTTGAACCATTTGGTCATTGCGGCCATGACATCTGCATTGGAGTGGAATTATTGTCCCTTTAGACCTGTTTTTAAGGGCCCGAACAAATGAAAGCCACGTGGTGATAGATGGGGGCTATAAGCTGGGTGGTGCAGAACTTCCCACCCTTTCCATGCTAACACATCTTGCACAATTTTCGCAACATGCGAACGAGCATTGTCGTGCAACGGAATCACACCATGCAAAAGCATGCTGGGTCACTTATTCTTGATGGCTTTATACGGCTTGTCTAGTGTGCCCTTGTAGCTGTTGGCATTGACGTTCACGTGAGGCTCTTTAAAGTCTGCCGACCAAAGCTCTTCACGATAAAAAAATGCGGTCAGCATAACCTTACTGGTCGAAGCCTGTGACTTGAATTTTTTGTGTTTTAGTGATCCGGAATGTTTCCATTGCATGCACACTGGTTTGCTGGATAGCTCAAAGTGGTGGCACCATGATTCGTCGCCTGCCACTATGCGCAACAGAAATGCATCACCCTCCACTTCGTAACGCAGCAAGTGGTTCAAACTCCTACCTATGCATTCTTCCTTAGTCAGCATCTGTGGGATGCATTGTGAACACACCTTCGGATACTGCAGTGTCTTCATAACAACTTTTTGAACTGTCCCAAATTACATAGCTAAGCTCCGACGACAATCCACCCGTATTGCTGCATCAATCTTGGCGATGGCTTTGTCTGTCGCAACAACATGCACCTGGTCCGGCTGTGGAAGATCTCACGTCCTCCCTGAAACATTCGCGCCCAGTCTGTCAATGCTGTCTTCGACACACATTTGTCGCCATACACCACCTGCATTTTGCAATGAATGTCAACTGGCCGACATCCTTTCATTGCTAGGAACTGAATCATCGCTTGCTGATCTACCTTGAATGGATTTGGAATCACACTGGCCATGTTGTCAACAATCTGCAGCATAAATCACACATGCAAGGAGAATGAGCGCATGCTCACGTGTTCATTGGTTTGCACTCATCATGTGAGCTGTGACCAGGGTTTGTACAACACCTGGATAACCAGGAAATCAGGAAAATATCAAAGGAAAATTTTTGAGGAAAAAAACCAGGGAAATCAGGGAAAATGAATATTTTTGCTTAAAACCTGGAAAAGTCAGAGAATTTAATGCTTAGAAATTTCTTTTTTAAGGGATTATAAACAAACGCTTGTTGTCCCACATCATGAAAAGGGAAAAAGAAAAGCTTAGTTAAAAACCTTTTAAAGGAAGGAGGGTGGATGCAGGTGTGAGGGGGAAAGAAGGGGGACGACGAGACAGAAGCATGATTGTGCTTCTCTCTTTTGCCCCATCTGGTGACCTTCTCTTCCCGTGCTTGTGGTGATAGTGAGGGAATTAAATCTAGTCCCTGAGCTACCACTGGTGGAGGGAAGGGGAAAAGGGTCAGTCATGAAATGTTCCTCTTGCTTTGGGGAAAGAGGGAGGAAACTTCGGTTGCGCACATGAGCGGTGGTGACGGGATCAAGCGGCACTTCGTCCCGTCTGCGCCTGACGTGAGTTGAAATTTTCTGCTGGACTTGAGCAAAGCGATTTCTGGCTGCTGTAATGCCTGTTACAGTGGTTGATGTTTGAGTAGTGAGAACAATAGGAGAGCCCTTCTTCCATCGTTCTTGATTTTGTCATTTTTAAAAGACAAAAAGAATTTAGCAGGTTAGTAGCCTGCTAAATTCTTTTTTTCTTTTTCTTTTCTTTCACTTAGTTCATCATTTGCAGGTATGAGTGTGAAAACAATGTTTAATATTGTTCGGCAGAATGAAAACTTATTTCCGCAGTATTCGAAGTAGATTAAGAAAGTGAAAAATGATCCCTACAAAGCCTTTTGCACTGCATGTTCTAAGCCATTTAGTTTAAGTAACATGGGCAAACAGGCTGTTACAAGCCATGAGCGGAGCATACGGCATAAAAAAAGAAAATGTAAAAGCTGCAACTAATTCACAGGTAATCCCTAGAATTCTTTTTCTTAAGAATGTCTTAGCTCCTGAAAATAGTGAACAAGATAATGTTGGGATACCTTTACCAAGTTCAAGTCAGCAGAACGTTGATCAAGTGGGAAGTTGCCTGCAAAAGTTCATCATGAAAGAATCTGCTCTTAGGGCAGAAATCATATGGTCAGTGAAACTGGTAGAGTCGCATTCTTCCTTGAATTCAATGAAAGATGCTTCTGAGCTATTTTAGTCAGTGGCGAAGTGTCAATGGAAGCAAGGGAAGCATTGCTTCCCTTTAGTTCATGCACTTTCTTTTGCGTAAATTAAAATATGTAGCATTAAAGTAAAATAAAAATATCACACCAACATAACGCAGGGGGCATTTTTTAGTATCTTTTATTTTTAAGAAAGCACATTCATATTTGTATTTTTACGAAAACAAGAACAAATGTCTCGTACGTAAGTCGCTTGTTGGAAGCAACGCAGATGATGCGTCCAGCTGAACCTCAGTAACACGGTAGGTCCATCCTTAGAGTGGCCAGCCACAGACAGTAATACTATGCTAAGCATAGAGCGTAGGAAAGCATTCTCCCAAACGCTTCCATGGCGCCGAAGGCAGAACCACACAAGAGAGTTTCAAGGATAAAGCCACTAACTTGAGCATGCGTTCTTTCCAAACGTTCAGTCAGACCACTCGTTATATATTCTTTGGTCAGACTCAGCACTCAGAGGACTCCCGAAACAATAGTTTGAAGTTGCAATTTGTCAAAAGTTTTCTGTGTGAGTGTAATTAGTTGATTCAGTTCCATTATTGGCTTATGATTTGAACTTTCAGTAATTTTATGTCGCACGTTCTTTAGCGGTGACATGTCATTATTTCAAGAATATAAAAGTAAGGGTTACTTTTATTAGTGTAGCTATTTGTTTCTGTGACTCTTCTGAGGAATGTAAGCATCATGGAAGCAATGGACTCTGGCACATCTACAGTACACGACCACATGAACTCCCAAAACTCCGAAGACTGCATTCTAGAAAAAATACTTTCTCTGTCTTTTGGATCATTTTCATAATCATGAAATCACATTTATAAATAAAAAAATTCTCTATAAAAATCATATAAAATCACATTTATAAATTAAAAAAATTCTCTATAAAAATCATATAAAATGACGTTTATATAAATGTGATTTTATATGATAATTCATATGTGATTTTATATTATAAAATCACATTTATGAATAAAAAAAATTCTCTGGCTCTCCCTCCCTCTAAGAGCCCGAGCCCGAACCACAGTAAATATTGTACAGCCCGAGCCCGTCTCAGCTCTGATAGAAGCAACCCCCAATTCTTTTTGCTGTGTGGGTAGACAAGTTTCTTTCCCTTTCAACATTTTCACTGAACATTTTTTTTTATAAATCTTTGCATTTGAACTTCTACATAGACATTTCTTTTTGATGGTACCGCGCATGGTCACGTTGGAGGGGAGGGGGGGGGGTCTTACGATTCTTTCTGCCATGCCGTATTGTCAACGTAGCATATAAACTATGGGTCACTTGCTGATTTTAATTATTATAAGTTTTCATTCATATCACTTTTGCCATCTATTTATCACATATTAACTGCATTGCTTCCCTTACTTACAAAGTCACGCTTCGCCACTGATTTCAGTATATGCTTCCAGGCAGTGAAATTGGAAAACAGCTCACCATGGGAAACAATAAGATGTCATATTTAATGTGTTTTGGCCTTGCACCATATTTCAATTAAAAAGTACTTACATGATGACTGATAATTTAGGTGTCAATCATCATGTAAGTACTTTTTGCTTCAAATTTATATTGGATTTATTTATTATTGTATATGCTTTATGGAACAGATTTTTTTAGGGTTTATACAAAGTGAAAGTGAAAATAGAACTAACACCTAAAAAGCACTTCTCAAAACTAGTTTGTGTTCTAAAAAATAAGTATTCAGGAGTAATAAATAATTGATTAAGTCCCGTAAATGTCTATGTGTAATTAATAGTAAAACGTGTAATTAAAGTGGAAATATGCTGGATCATGTGAAGTGAATTGTTGTGTAGGCCCAGCAATACGAATTATGGTTACGTTGATATCTTGTTATAAGATTTCTGAAAATATCAGGGAAAACTCGGGGAAGTTTTTTGAGGAAATTGAGTACAAGCCCTGTGTGATGTCATCATGCTCCCTGTGCGCTGGTCCATGTGACGCGGCACGAATGGGTTTCATTTGATCACGCCTCATAATTGCAGAAGATAGGAGTATTACAGTTGAAAACTATGAGGCTACTTCCATAACAAAATACAGTCTACCCAGGAGGAAAATTAAATCTACTGACCTGTAGCCCAACCCCCAAATGCGAAGAGTGGTCCATAATGCTTATGTTTCCTATCTGGAGTTGCTATCGAGAAAAAGAGGAAACAAAATATTCAAATGTCTCAAATCTTAAAAGAAAAATACAAAGTAAAAATTCTGAAGGAGGAAATTCCTCAGCCAAAATTTCAACAGTAAACTTGCTTCCCAATTCAAAACTAAAACTGTAACGTAACTCACCTACAATTTCATCTATGGATTCCTCCAGTAGTAAGCAATCTGGCAGTATAGGGAAAATGCACACAGCAGTTCAGAATCCCCCCCAAAAAAGACCCGCATCTACAGGACTTACTAAAAAAGCAGGCCAACAGAAGCTATAAAATTTTATAACACTTTTCTTTTCTAAAAAAAAAAAACAAATCTTCCCTTGCCCCCTTGTACATATTTCGTAACTATTTTTCTTCATATTATAAAATTTCACTGTACAAATATTCATTTCTGCTTAAATCACTTAAGGTAATTCCACATTCTGATACAAGTATTGCAACACAATCCGCATAAACTTTTAGAACAGCAAATATGGTGCTATTTTTCCATCCCATAAATGATTGTTTGGAGAAAAGGTCAATATTTCCTTATGCTGTAACATAGATTTTCTCATAGATAATTTCATATAAAAATGGCACCAGATTTGCTGTTACATTAATTTCCTAAAAATGTAATTAATTTACCCCCCCACCTTATATTTAACAGTAACAAATTAGGACTGTGCCTCCATTTTGACATCTTTATATTTGTTTGCTCCCCCCCCCTGTAAAATAAGAGTGGCTTAACTATATGTACAGCTTGGTGCAAAAGTCCTTCAACACCTGCATTTGACTGCATTTTGAAAAGTGATGCCAATTCCAAACATAATAAATAGTACATCGTTTTAAAGATAATTTTGTAAGGAATTAAAATTTTTTTACAGATTTAACATATCTGTATTAGTTTTACTGTTATAACAAAAAGAATTACTCTTGAGAAACACAAGTGATCAGCAAAAAGTGAAATCTGTTAGCTCAATCTGCTACAGCTGTCTCTAACATCCGATTTCTGTGTGTATAGTGGGTGCCTGATGTGTGTTATTGTCATTGAGCCATGGATGGCTTTGTGGTTAACATTCGTGACTACTGATGACAAGGACCCAGGTTGAAGCCTAGGTGGTGACGAATGTTAACAATTACTGAATATCCGCCATGCCTTGGATAAGCACGTTAAGCCGACGCCTCCCGGGTACTGACCCCCGGTTATAAATAAATGTGTCTGTTCCTTTGCCCCTACCCTCCCAATTTCTCTGCCCACCCCTCCCAAAGATCCCACTGGCTTGTCTGGTGGCTTCATCTACTGGGCTGTCTATCTGTCCTACAAATTGTTCTATCTGAGTTGCTAGGCTTAACCTACCTACTTCCGTTTCTGTACTCCTGCCCAAAAGGCTGATCAGCTGTAGGTGGTAGGAGTCTAAACCTTTCTCTGTGGACGGAAGTCCTACATGAAATTGGAATGCTGGGTCAGTGATGGTGCTCAGTTGTGGAGGGCAGGGTACCGCATTTTAGGCATACTGAGCATAAATGGGATTCTCATGTTATTGTCATTTTTTAGTTTAGAGTCCTTTATGTGGGCTGTGCAATGCCTCTGAAGGGCTTATTTGTTAACTTAAAGTATGTTGCCTGCACACAAAGTGCTTACACATGCTAAGATTATCGCACTGCATAATGAAGAAATGTCCTGTTGCCAAATTGCCATGAAACGTGGCTGTCACCACTCAATGGTTAGCAGGTGTATTAATCATTTCAACATGACTAACACTTTGGAAGATCGACACAGAAAGGGAAGACCAAGAAAA